>ONZH01016306.1:0-35526 GCA_900303285.1 Rhinella marina
GCATGCGCTAGCCTCGATTTAGATCTCCCACTAGGGTGCAGTATTTGCCCTAGTAGCTCCTACGGTGGAGCCTTCTTATGTATTGCACTAACCTTGTTTAGGCGTTTACTATCGGTATGGTCTGCTTCCAAGCACTCCATACTATGGCGCCTATTGATCACTCTCCCCCTCTGGTGGAGTATTTGTGTTGATACTAGATACCTTAGCTCTTTCTGTACAGTCTCCTCACCAGGTGGAGTATGGTGTTAACGCTGTACACTAGGACTTTTGCGGGATGCCCTCCTCCTCAGGTGGAGTATTGCACCAGCACGGGTTCATGTGGATACTCCAGTCTGACCTCATTCTCAGGTGCAGAGTTCCCTTAGCCCTAAGTGCTTTGTCTACCACGCCGTGTTGTCCTTCTCAGGATCAGGGTTTTTGTTCACCCTGCGGGCCATGGTGGCACCCCCCGTTGCTTCCTCCTTGTTCCGTGCATTCGCACTGGTTGCGGTTCTGTGGTTCTACCACATTGCCCTTGTCCCATTCCATGTTTCGGCACTGGCTCTGTATACTGTAGCCTCTGCCGCTTCCCTCATTCTATGGGTGGAACCCTCACACTGGTCCTAGGTGTGGTTATTGTGTCTTCATTCCCTCTCGGGGATCTCCGGCTCATTTACGCTATTAATGCATGCCGTTGCCCCAATGGTGGGGTGTTTAGGTGTCGCTTCGGGTTTTGTGGATTCGCTCACTCTTTCCTGATGACATGGTCATCTGCGGTACTTCCATTTTCAGACCGAGTATTCGCATTAAGATACATGCGATAGCTCATGAGCCATTCACTCCTGGTGCTCACTTGCAGGGTTCTCCCTGATTGGCATAACCTTTTCGGTTATATGGCACTAGTCTTCCACATGATGTCCATTTCAAGCTAGACAGGGCACTAACTGTTGATGCTATTACACCATCAACACTGCCTCTTTTGAGATGTGTTAAAGATTGACATGTCCCTGTGTAGGTGACACACCTATTCAGGGCACATACAGTGCATCAACTGCCTTCCCCCTCACACCAGCCGGTGCCATGGTGCTGGCACATGTTGTCACAGCTACTGGTTGTTCGTTCCTGGAACGCAACTCCCTTTCAGTGTTTATGTCCCTCTGCAAGACAAGTAATTGCGCTCCCCCCAGACGCAGATTCTGTCTATCTGACCAGTAGCCAGTTTCCTAAGTCGGATGGTTATTGTTCCGGAGCATTTGCCATATCTTGTTCTTATATGTCCAGTTTTTCTCTGGTGTTTTTGCAGCATCGGACATAGTCATCCCAGGTTCTCCTGGGGAAGTATTTATCCTTTCTCGGACCAATCTGTCCATTCCGCTGGTAACCGCATTGTCCCTTTCGGGCAGAGTCACTACACGGTGACAGTAGATGGTCTTTGACACTACACACCTCCTATATATTTGACCTTTCAACTACAGTTGGGTCCGCCTTATCCAGGCAATTTGTGGGATATCAAGCCACCTTCTTTCTTAAAGGTCTCATGACAACCTTCTGCGGTTCCAGGGGCCTCTGTCTTACACAAGTAGCGGCTCTTTAGGGAGCATTTCCTTTTAGCAGAGATGTATGCGGTGATCCTTATCTCTTGGATCTGTTTCCGTGAGGGTATTCCTACCAGGGTTTGTGCCCTCTCTCATGTATGGTAGCCTACGTTCTTTAACAGTGCGGTTGCTCCGTATTTGGAGGCTGCCTAATGCCAACCATGTTTTGGTCCTGCATCCAGCATCACTCACAGTATTCCCTTTGTCTAGTGGCGGAAGTTGCTTGGCTGCACTCTTCTGCCGCATTGCTCTTCTGCTGCGCAGACGAGATGCTTTTGTTTCCTTTAACTGGTTCCGGTGGTTACTTTTGGTCCTCCTTGGCCATCCCTCATTTTGTTTAGTCTCTTCTCGTGTTGGATTCTTGCAAGCCTCGCGGAGGGCTGAGCGGTCTGGACGGCTGTGCGCCGTTACCCGTTTGAGCAGGTCCCACAGGCCCTTTTCTATTATCATGCAAGAGATCCTAGGTTCCAGTCCGGGCGCCACGGCAATCCTGTGGTCCTCACCATCCGGAAGTTCCTTCCGCACATCATTCTCAGTCGTCAGACATGCTTATACTTCTTGTGGATATTATGTGCCGCTATCCACATCTTCTGACGCTTCTTGAGCCCTTGGACTTCATTTAGCTGGGTTTTCTTTGTTTCTTTCTTTACCCAGCCTAGCACGCCATGTGTTATACCTCTCTGGCTGGCCTTCCTGATTCATACTCTTCCTGGCCCTTTCCGGTATTCTGTGCACCCTCCCTCACATTTCTGTGTGGGATCCCATGGCCTGCCTTGAGGCTGTTCTTGTCTTTTGTTCCCTCCCCATGGTACTGCTTTGGGACATCCCATGGTCTCCTGTGTCCCCCAATGATACGAGCGAGAAAATAGGATTTTTTGTGCTTACCTGTAAAATCCTTTTCTCGCTAAGTTCATTGGGGGACACAGCTCCCACCCAGTAAGTACATTGCTGGCTCTTTTTGGTGGGTCTCACCTATCCTGGTTCTGACCCATCTCCAGCTCTCTTCTCACAGTTGGTTTCTGTTGGCTTCTCCTGGCTGCTCCTACTGCTTTTGTACAAACTGATTAGCTCAGTGCCTGCAGCAGGGATATAGCTGAGAGGAAGAGCTAACACTTTGGTTGCTTAGTGTCGCCTCCTAGTGGCAGCAGCTATACCCATGGTCTCCTGTGTCCCCCAATGAACTTAGCGAGAAAAGGATTTTACAGGTAAGCACAAAAAATCCTATTATTGCTGTTTGCCTCTGATGGCCTGCTGTGCGCCCATACAGCGTGCTACCAGCACAAATGGGGTGTTGTTTTAATGGGAAAAAAAGGGGAACATGTATTGGGTGCATTTTCTCTTTTAACCCCTTGTGAATGTGAAAAATTGGGGTCTGCTTGTAATTTTTCATTTTCACAAATCTGTGCTTTGAAATGCTGTTACTTGCATTTCTGCCTTCTGTGAGACTCCAGTTTGCTAAAAAGTACCCTTTCTACCACTTAAAATGTCCGTACAGGGGTGCTCTTTCCAAAATGGGGTCATTTCTTGGGGTTTTTGGTTGTTGGGGACCTCAGGAAATTTTTAAATGAGACATGGCCCTAAAAAAACCATGTCTGTTAAATTCAGCCTGCAAAAACCACATTTTGCAGTTTGCCTCTGGTGGCCTGCTGTGCGCCCATACAGCGGGCTACCAG
Source organism: Rhinella marina (assembly GCA_900303285.1). Lineage (NCBI taxonomy): Eukaryota > Metazoa > Chordata > Amphibia > Anura > Bufonidae > Rhinella > Rhinella marina. Next base: position 3,248 of record ONZH01016306.1, read on the forward strand.
CACAAATGGGGTGTTTTAATGGGGGAAAATTGGGGAACATGCATTGGGTGCATTTTCTCCTTTAACCCCTTGTGAATGTGAAAAATTGGGGTCAGCTTGTAATTTTTCATTTTCACAAATCTGTGCTTTGAAATGCTGTTACTTGCATTTCTGCCTTCTGTGAGACTCCAGTTTGCTAAAAAGTACCCTTTCTACCACTTAAAATGTTCGTTCGGGGGTGCTCTTTCCAAAATGGGGTCATTTCTTGGGGTTTTTAATTTCTGGGGACCTCAGGAAATTTTTAAATGAGACATGGCCCTAAAAAAACCATGTCTGTTAATTCTGATCTGCAAAATACATATTTTGCAGTTTGCCTCTAGGGGCCTGCTGTGCGCCCATACAGCGGGTTACCAGCACAAATGGGGGGGGTGTTTTAATGGGGGAAAAATGGGGAACATGCATTGGGGTGCATTTTCTCCTTTAACCCCTTGTGAATATGAAAAATTGGGGTCTGCTTGTAATTTTTCATTTTCACAAATCTGTGCTTTGAAATGCTGTTACTTGCATTTCTGCCTTCTGTGAGACTCCAGTTTGCTAAAAAGTACCCTTTCTACCACTTAAAATGTTTGTACGGGGGTGCTCTTTCCAAAATGGGGTCACTTTTGGGGGGTTTCCACTGTAGGGCCAGCTCAGGGGGTCTTCATGTGCGACATAGCTCCCAATTATTATTCCAGCTAATTTTGCTCTCCAAAAGCCATATGGTGCTCCTTCCACTGTGAAGCCTGCTGTGCGCCAGTACATTGGGCTACGAGCACATATGGGGTGTTTCTGTAAACTACAGAATTGGGGTAATAGAGTTTGTGGGTTTTTTTTGTTGTTAACCCTTGATGTGTTTCATGGAAATTGGATTAAAACTTAAAATCTGCTAAAAAAAATGGAATTTTGAAATTTCATTCCAATATTCCGTCAATTCTCATGGAACACATAAAGGGTTAACAAAGTTAGTAAAATCAGTTTTGAATAGCTTGAGGGGTGTAGTTTCTAAAATGGGGTGATTTATGGGGAGTTTCCACTATATAAGCCCCACAAAGTAACCTTATATCTGAACTGGTCATTAAAAAATGGGTTTTGGAAATCTTATAAAATATTTAAGATTTGATTCAAATCTTTGAAGCCTTATAACGTCCTAAAAAAGTAAAATGACATTTACAAAATGATGCCAACATAAAGTAGACATATGGGGAATGTAAAATAATAACTATTTTTGGAGGTATTACTGTGTATTTTGAAAGTAGAGAAATTGAAATTTGCAAATTTTTCCAAATTTTTGGTAAATTTGGTATTTTTTCATAAATAAGGGTGAAATATATTGACTCAAATTTATGACTGTCATGAAGTACAATATGTCACGAGAAAACAATCTCAGAATGGCCTGGATAAGTAAAAGCGTTCCAAAGTTATTACCACATAAAGTGACACATGTCAGATTTGCAAAAAATGGCCTGGGCATGAAGGTGAAAACAGGCCCGGGGCTGAAGGGGTTAACTTAGTTATATGTTGCAGATTTACAGTGCTATATATTTTTTGTCATAACTCGGACAACCCCTTTAAGTCATAAGAACAGATGTTCCAGAACTGTTATTACATGGGGAATGTAAGTAGCTACTAAAATAGACAGGGCCTCTTTAATGGTCCCTCAAAAATTGATGTAACGGCGGGGAGTACTGTAGTCAGTCTAAATTGCCTGTTCAATCTACTGCAGTTCCAGTGATGCCTCTCTTGTTCTTCCAGTGGCAGGTCAGACAGTAGAGTGGCACAGCTGTTGTACTTCCTGCCTTTACATATACATCTTTCTCAGGGTTTCAGAAAATTCCTTTAATGTAAAATGGGAATTTGGGAGCAATTGCTAACTTTTGTAGGGGGTACCGTCAGCTTTCTGCCTTTTGAGAAGAGCGATTTATGATTTTACATGTAGAAATGTGTCTGTAAATTAGCTCTCTAAAATCTCAGACAACCCCTTTAAAAAAAAAAGTTAACTGTAATGGGTTATTAAGGGGTCTAAAAGCAGCATAGGATCCTGCCGGTGGGAGGCAGACCATGCTGTAAAAGGGCTGGCTTACACCATTATGGGTCAGAGACAAACTGAGAGGGGACTTTGTGTTTCGTTGCCAGATGATTTGGAAATTTAGTTGATTGCAGTCAGGCTTTGTTCACATTGCTTCTGCAGTGTACGTACCTTCGGCATATGCACTGTGAAAGCTCCTGTGTACAAGTCAAATGTATCCTTAGGCCTCCATTCACCATTGATTGCAATGCGCAGGCGCGGGATTTCGCACTCGGACAGGGCCGGGAGCCGAAAGAGCTGGCTGCCTGGACCTGTCAATCACCGCAACAGAGGAGGGGTAAGAGAAGGAATTACGCCGCTACTAGGTGCAGGGTTAACGCCCCCTGCACCTAGGGAAGCTCATTTACATATTTTAAAAACTCTATTTTCTCCAAACCTACGCTACAGAAAACTATAAAATTAACATATCTGTCATCAGGTGTCATTTGCGCATTGCAAATGACACTCGGTTTGCAATGCTAAATTCTGATGAGAGAAACCCTTTAAGTCTGGAGAAGGAAGGGGGACAGGTGGTGAGTGGACAGCCTGCAGGAAGAAAGGAAAAAAAATAATAAAAAATATAATATTGAATTATCATCATTGTACTGACCCACCTAATAAAGTTATGTTCTTTATACCACACAGTAAACGCTGTAAATAAATTCCACAAAATGCTAAAATTGCATTTTTTTAAACTTCCCCCTTTCAATAAAACAATGTTATTTAATACACTATATATACCCCAAAATGGTTCCTAAAAAACCTAAAACTATTCCCCAAAATAAAAAAAAATTACAAGAAAAAGTTATGACAGCTGGAACATATTATTGGTCCTTAAGGGATTAAAATTGTGTCCCCTGAGTTGTGTGCCAGCAAGATTTACTTCAGACACATATTAAAAATGTACAATAAAAAAGTGAAAGTGTTGGGTGGGTTTTCCAATTTTGAGGTGACATTTAGGAGGTTAATATCTTTGCACTGCGTAACGCCTTTAAACATGGATGTTGTAGAAATGTATGCCACTGTATGTGTGGTTTTGGACTTTATATGTATATATAGTGACATATACTTTTTGTTTTTCTTAAGGCAAAAAATAAGTACCCTGGAAGGTTTAACACAGCCCATTTCATTTGACTTCGGTAAGTTTTTTCCAACACTTAAATAGTCAATAAATTTGCAGACAGCTTTGTATGAATCAGAAGTACAGGTGAACATAGAGGCTCCTTTGCACGTGCTGACACAGCAGGCAAATATTGGGACTGTTTGTTCCTGATAATTGCCTGCTCATTGGAGGAGGTGAGATCTGCATTTGTATGGGGACAAGTGACTGCTACAGCAATCGGGTACCCGCCAAAGAGAATCATTGTTTTTGGGCAGCAGATCCCTGTTTACACAGAGCGATTTTTTTTTTTACCTGATTTTGGCATCCACAACAATGATGGAGTGTTTGCTCGTTCATTGGGTGATCGGTGGCATTTTTTATCCAGAGCAATTATCAGGAACAAAAGTTCCCCAAAAAATTGTCCAATTATAAAGGGGCCTTAAGAAACTTTCTAATATGTTATTACTGATCCAACATTGTCTCTGAAATCTATGAACATCTTTTTCCATTGTCTTTATAGTCTGCTCACCATAATTATGTAAATGTAGATACAAATTGTAAGCATCCTACATAGATCATCATTGAAGTGTAAAATGTTTAGCGAGGCACTTCCGTCAGAGAGAGGTGTTCTTTTAAAAGTCAATATTAATAGAAAACAATTTTTAGGATATTTGGCTGATTTTCTTTTCAGTACTACTATACTAGGGTTGTCGCGGGTATCGAAATTTCGATACTGAATCAATACTTTTATACCAGTATCGATTCGGTACCGGAATTTGCTCTTTTTCGATACTAAAATAACAAATTCTCTTACCTGTCCTGCGCTGCGGCTCCGCTCCGGGTCCGGCGCTCCTCTTCTTCTCCGGGCCCGCGCTGCGCTGTCCTGACCGCGTACAGCGTCAAGACGTAGTGCGCACTCTGACCTGACGCTGCAACGCAGTCAGGTGACAGTGCAGCACCGGGAAGAGAAGAAGAGGAGCGCCGGACCCGGAGCGGAGCCACTGCGCAGGACAGGTAAGATATTTTATTTTGATGGGGGCACAATGGGCTGATCTGAGGTCTTATGGGGCACAGTGAGCTGATCTGAGGTTGATGGGGGCACAGTGGGCTGATGTGAGGTCTGATGGGGGCACAGTGGGCTGATGTGAGGTCTGATGGGGGCACGGTGGGCTGATGTGAGGTCTGATGGGGGCACGGTGGGCTGATGTGAGGTCTGATAGGGGCACGGTGGGCTGATGTGAGGTCTGATGGGGGCACGGTGGGCTGATGTGAGGTCTGATGGGGGCACAGTGGGCTGATGTGAGGTCTGATGGGGGCACGGTGGGCTGATGTGAGGTCTGATGGGGGCACGGTGGGCTGATGTGAGGGCTGATGGGGGCACCGTGGGCTGATGTGAGGTCTGATGGGGGCACCGTGGGCTGATGTGAGGGCTGATGGGGGCACGGTGGGCTGATGTGAGGTCTGATGGGGGCACGGTGGGCTGATGTGAGGGCTGATGGGGGCACCGTGGGCTGATGTGAGGTCTGATGGGGGCACGGTGGGCTGATGTGAGGGCTGATGGGGGCACCGTGGGCTGATGTGAGGGCTGATGGGGGCACCGTGGGCTGATGTGAGGGCTGATGTGAGGGCTGATGGGGGCACGGTGGGCTGATGTGAGGGCTGATGGGGGCACGGTGGGCTGATGTGAGGTCTGATCGGGGCCACGGTGGGCTGATGTGAGGTCTGATCGGGGCCACGGTGGGCTGATGTGAGGGCTGATGGGGGCACGGTGGGCTGATGTGAGGGCTGATGGGGGCACGGTGGGCTGATGTGAGGGCTGATGGGGGCACGGTGGGCTGATGTGAGGGCTGATGGGGGCACGGTGGGCTGATGTGAGGGCTGATGGGGGCACGGTGGGCTGATGTGAGGTCTGATCGGGGCCACGGTGGGCTGATCTGAGGTCTGATCGGGGCCACGGTGGGCTGATCTGAGGTCTGATCGGGGCCACGGTGGGCTGATCTGAGGTCTGATCGGGGCCACGGTGGGCTGATCTGAGGTCTGATCGGGGCCACGGTGGCCTGATCTGAGGTCTGATCGGGGCCACGGTGGGCTGATCTGAGGTCTGATCGGGCACACAGATTTTTTGTGTTTTATTTTTTCGAGTATCGAAATGGTATCGAGTATCGAATCAAAATTTTGTTATCGTGACAACTCTATACTATACCATTAAAAATTACCATAAATGCAAAATTGTGTCATTCTGTAGCAGTCACCATAGAGAAATTAACTCTTATAGGCAATCCATTGTTATTTACTGCAGCTGTGAGGGAAAGATATTATCTGTTAGTAAAACAGTAGATTAGCGGAATTAGGATAACAGTGACAGCACTACTGTTTTCTTGATGGGCCTAGCTAAAGATGCCCACAGAAGAGCATTGCATTGATCAGTGTGATGCTGTAATTGAGTCACTCATCCCCCACCCCACCCCCATGGTCGCAGTGAATGTTCTGACTGAGAAAGTTAAGTCCGACTGTCTGCTGTGCTAAAAGCCCAAACAAATAGGAGGTTGAATAGTCAAGACAAGAAGTAAAATACATGGAGTGGCTTCACAAAATTATATCCAGACAACATTCCACCTGCTTTTTGTGAAAATTAGGTTGTTAATACGTGATAAAATACATTTGAGGGCTGTGCCATTTTAAGCACTTGGTCAGTTTATTACAAACTACAACAAGCCTTTATCTAGCAAAGGTGGCATTGTTATTCTGTTCTATTTTTGATACTTCCCATCATCTTCACTGCAGCAAATATACTATTAAACAAAAACACAAATTCAAGAGAGACAGCTTTATGATGGAGCATGAAATACTACATTTGCTATTTATGTACTGATGTTGGAAAATGTATTTTTTTTTCTCAAGGACAAGTAAATAACATTCACAATGAAGCTGAAGAAATCCGAAACCAATGCACAAAGTTTTTACATTATGTAAAAGTATTTTTATACAGGTAAGTCTTGTTTCGTAAGATTTGTCTCTATGTCTTGTACCTATAAAAATATAGATAAAAGGACTTTTTTTCAGGTTTCTGGATTCTTCAAGGCAGAATGAAGGTTCACTAACTCATCCCTATGAGGAAATGAATGCTCAGCTTCCCTCCAAACTGATAGAAGAGCTGCATGGGTTGAGTTTGTATATTGGACGTTTGAGTGATCTCCCCAATCAAATTCTTGGAGCATTTTCAATTCAACATCATGGCAAGGTTTGTCTAATTTCTTTCTAGCAAGTCATGAGTGCAAGGCCAGGGCTAGTGCCATGTCTGATTTCTTCCATAGACGGTGCCACACCTGTCCATAGGCTTTGTATGGTATAAAAACTTAGCCTGATTCACTTCAGTGGGGGTGTGGTGCCATGTCTGCTAAACGGCAGCCATGTTGTTCTATTTCTGTACAGCCTCTTTAATGGCAATACATCCACATTATTCCAGTGATCATTTAAGCCCCCACAGGTGAGGTATAGCATATCCTCGCTATAATATGTCGGTGGTGGTGTCCAGGACTGGACAAAATCCGTTCACCACTGTGACTAGAAAGCTAGCCTTTGTGACCAATTTTTCCCTTCAGCAGACGAGAGAAATACTATCGCCTGCTAAATGCATGGAGCTGGATTCGATGACCCCTTTCCACCAGAGATGGTCACTGACTACTTCTGCTACACAGAGATGGCACACAAGTTGGTGTGCTAATCTCTGTTGGCAAAGGTTGAAGTAGGAACTGGAAGCTACATACATTATTACTACTGTGCTGCTTTGACTACGGTGGAGCAGTGGAGTACTGAGGCAGCTGCAACAAGGTTTTGTTAAAGGGATGTCCACCCTTTTTTAAAGGGAACCTGTCATCACCTTTATGCTGCCCATACTAACCATAGAATAAAGTACAGACAGGTGAGTTGATTTCACCGGTCTGTCATATATACATTAAAAGTAAGTGGTTGCCGAGAACCAACATCACAATCATTGCAGACTGGGCCTGGAAAAGAGTCATGGCCACCTGAGAAGGGTCCTGGTTAGTCATGAATTCCTGCTCACCTGCTGATGACTGACAGTCTTCTACCTAGTTTTCTCCCTTTCTCTCTAGGAGAGAACTGCTAATCATCAGCAGATGGGTGGGGAGGGCAGGAGATTATGAATAACTGTGACTCTTAGGTAGATTTGACTCTTTTCCAGGCCTGAGCTGCTGATTATGATGCTGGTTCTCGGCAACCACTTACTTTTAGCTCATGAGTGACACACCGCTGAAATCAGCATTTATGTCACTACTTTATGCTGTCCTCAGTGAGGTCAGCATAAAATTGATGACGGGTTCCCTTTACATTTTCTGTGTAGTGCCATCATCGGAAGCACCAGAGCACGCCAACCTTGTAGTAGATAGCACTTGTCACTGCTCCAATACACTTCAGTGGAAGCCTTGCTGCAGTGACCAGCGCTGTCCATTACAATGTTGACTGTTCTCTAGCTCCTGCACTGACTTGTGGCAGTGGAGCTACGCAGAAAATCTGATTGGCGGGGGGTGCTGGGTGTCGGACCCCACCAGTGAGCTAGTGTGGCCTATCCTGAGGATAGGCCAAGGCCATTGCTTGAACAAATGTTAACATCAATATTACAACAGCAGTTGCTGTTATGTTTACCAGCCGCATGATAGAAAAAACTATTATTTTTCCTTTATTTTTTTTTATAGGTTCTACCAGCTTCTTGGCATCTGCTTCATCTTCACTTGGATATACATTGGTCTCTTTTGGAAATCCTGCAGATTATGGGAGAGAAGATGCAAGGTATTCATATGAAGTTCTGTTTTAGGATTATATAGTTATATGGGTGGAGTTAGCAGTGCTTTACAGTACAATACCTTTCTTACTTTTGCCTTAATATAAAGTCCGCTGACATAAGATTCGTCAGGGTTATTAAGGCAGCACCTCTAAATTTTAGCGCCTCTTGGGAGGTCTGTGTGCCTGAAGCTGACATCTACACCAGCTAGGAGTGTGATGTAGAAGGGTGAAAAGTTGCACATTGTCTTGGAAAATGAGCACTGTGTAAAAGATTGTGACCTCTACACCTGAAAATGAGCATAGAAACTTTAATAAATTATCTCAATACACTGTACTATACTAGTATACTGTTTAATCCCTTCATGCACCTTGATGTAACTTTACATCCAGAGTGCATGAGCGCGCTCACATGTTGTTGCTAACTGTGTGATACAGCTGATACCCGCCTACATTGACTGGGATTGGAGATAACAATGATCCCAGTCACTTAACCCCTCAGTCTGTAGCAACTACTGCATCTCAAAGGTTAAGTAGAGGGAGAGGGTGAAATTACAGCTGCTATAGCAGCCTATGGCCCTGTGAAGGCTTGTTGAGGGGAGGTATACTATTGCAGTAAATGGTATTAGCAATAGAACTATTGCGTATTAAAGTCCCCTAGGGGAGCTAAAGAAAAAAGAAAAACTGGAAAAGGTTTTTACAAATATTAAAATAAAACTGAGAAATTAAAAATTCAGCTACCCCTTACATATAAAAATAAACAGTAAAAAAGTAAACAGAATTTGTGTTGTAGCTTCAAAATGTCCCGATTTTTATTAAAATGGCTCTGCCCCGGCAGTAGCCCCTTGGCCTACCCCTTCATATGACAGGGGTGCTCTTCATGTTCAGTGGGCCATCCCGTCAGAAAGGGGTAAGGCGTGTGCTCTGTGCTTGCCAAAATACGCTGCAGCAGTATTTTAAACTGCTCATAAGCACCTTTTTCGTCCAGCCCCCTGCTCCTGTAAACAAGTGCCCTTAGCTGGCACACACGTAAACGCGACCTCGCCTGTAAATGTGCACAGTACCACACATGACTGAGGAATGAAGCATTATGGCTGCTGCCAAGGAGGTAAACAGCCAGGTCCCACTGTGATGTCATCAGCCATGGATGCTAAGAGGCCCCATTGTGACTCTCTGTGTTCCATCTGTGGAAATTTTCGTGACGGCACTGTTTTGATTTTCTGGGATGGCACGGTTAATTGCTTTCATGAATTTGTACAGGAATTAAACAGTAATGAGATAGGGATGCGATTCACATCTGAGATTCATGAGCAGCGTCTTGCGTTTCTTGACCTGGTGATTCCGGTGGATTCTGGTGGCCGCATCCCAACAGAAGTATATCGGAAACCTACGTCAACAAATAGTCTTTTAAACTGGAACAGTTACCATCCTGAGCCCCTCAAACGTGGCATACCTACAGGTCAATACCTTAGAGCTAGAAGGAATTGTTCGGATGAACCTAGCTTTCAGAGAGAATGCAGGATACTGTACCAGAGATTTGTTGAGAAAGGGTACCCCAAAAAAACTCTACATTGTGCGTACCGCAGAGCGAGTATGACTGATCGGAAAGATATGCTGAAGGATAAATTAACTACACCACAACAACAATTTATTAGGTGCATTGGCACCTTTGATTCACATAACAAACAGGTCAAGAGCATACTGCAGAAGCATTGGCACATTTTAAGAGCGGATAATGAATTTAAAGAGGTTTTACCTCCCTATCCGAGTCTGACTTATAGGAGAGGAGAAAACCTAAAAGATAAACTGGTGCACAGTCATTTTCGGACTCCAGTAGCGAGCACTTGGTTGAGATCCAATCTAGTTGGTACGTACCCTTGTGGCAGTTGCATTTTTTGTAGTCTCGTGGTAAAAACCAAGCAGTTTACAAATCCGGTTAATGGTAATAAGTATGACATAAGACACTTCATCAATTGCCAAACCAAGGGTATAGTATATGTGGCACAATGCCCGTGCCCGAAACTGTATGTGGGCAAGACGACACAGGAGTTTCGTAGAAGAATTTGCCAACATATTAGTAGCATTACAACGAAAGCAGATACATCAATCTCGAGGCACGTTAGACAGTACCATCAATGGGATCTGTCCTGCCTCAAATTTTGGGGAGTGAGTAAAAGGACTTTGGGAGAGAGGAAGGGAAATCTGGACAGAACACTTTTACAGGAAGAGACTAAATGGATTTATAGGCTTGAAAGCTTGAGCCCAAAGGGTTTGAATGAAGGATTCAAATTTTCCTCATTCCTATAATAAGAAGCACAAAAATGTAAATAATGTATATACACTGTTAGACATAAAGAAATAAAATAAAGAAATAAAAGGTGTACCCAAATGGTGGGCAGGAAGACAGTAATAGAATTTATTAGGACATCAACAAATAAAAATAAAAAACTAATCATATGAAGTATATCTTTCTCCCCTTAGCTTGTTAGAAACATTGTTTCCAGTCAAACTTTCTTTTCTCATTCTTTACTAGGGAGCAAAATCACTATGCTGACATAATATTAATGTAACTGTCACAATCCTGGCAGACAGCTTAGGGATATTGATATTTGATCTATGTATATTTCAAAGCATACAACAATCTATAAAAAACAAATAAATTATGTATTCTAATTGGTGATGAACATCCCTTTCATTATGAGATCATCCTAGCCAGTCATCTAAAGGCAGGGAGGATACCAAAGGTCCTTTTGTAGTAAAATAAATAAAGGAGGGATCAGATTGGTGGAAACCAAAACACTAGGATGATGAGATCGCCCTAGCCAGTCATCTAAAGGTAGGGAGGATACCAAAGGTCCTTTCGTAGTAAAATAAAGGAGGGATCAGATTGGTGGAAACCAAAACATTAGGATGATCGCCCTAGCCAGTCATCTAAAGGTAGGGAGGATACCAAAGGTCCCGTTGCAGTAAAACAAATATAGGAGGAATAAGATTGGTGGAAACACAACTAAGGAGGAGTTATGGACTATAAAGGTCTTCCTGTGGACACTACTTACCATTCCTGCCCGTTACCCCTGATGAAGCCAGTTCTCTGGCGAAACATGTTGGGGGGAGTGTGGATTGGTGTTTTTAAAGCAACTAGTGGTGTGTGAAATATTAGAATAGAGGTGCGTTTGCACCCAAAGGTCTATTTAGCTACAAGCAGCATTAGAGAGCATTAGTGTGCACACCCTGGCTCTCAGTCTGCAGCAAGATGTTATAATCACACACCCGGTGTAGTGGTTTTAAGTGTGGGGATATGATTTCTTTATTTTGTGGTTATTTTATATATAGGAAATAATTAAAGGTTAAGTTTTAAATCAAGTAGGGGTTGAGAGCAAGTAAGGGGTAATTTGGCTGAACAGCCGTGGTTTTGGATACGTGACGGCACTGTTGTGACATCTTCTCAACTGCAGAAGCCAGCAAGGAAAAAACCCTTGGGGGTTATTTATCAATCTGGTGTAAAGTAGAACTGGCTTAGTTGCTCATAGCAGCCAATTAGATTCCACCTTTCATTTTCGACAGCTCCTTTAGAAAATGAAAGGTGGAATCTGGTTGCTAAGGCCAACTAAGCCAGTTCTACTTTTACACCATTTTGATAAATGACCCCCCCAAACACATAGATGAGCAAAATCGCAGCTCCACTGCAGCACTGGACTTGATGCTGATTTTGAATTTATGGACCAGGTAGGGCAGATGCAGAGATGCTGTGTTGGTACTGAACATCCTCATCCTCGGAGGACTGGAAGAAGGTCAAACTGATCTGAACCTGCAAAGCAGCGGCCAAGAATCAACAACCACAAAAGGCTCAGCATTGACATGGGTGCTTGGCTCACCTCTTGATGCATGAGAGAGTGCCATCCCATCAGAAACGGGTATGGCGATTGTGTGTTCTGTGTTTGCTAACACAGTGACCGTATCACCATAGTGACCGTATTCCAGTCCTCTCAGAAGTGCCTTTTTGGGCCATGCCACTCCCTATGAAAAGACGCACCCTCAGTCGACCTGTAGACATGCACTGTTCCACACATGACTGATGAATAAAGGATCATGGCTGCTTCCAGGGAGGTAACCAGCCAGGGCCCATTGTGATGTCATTGTCCATGGATGCTGAGGAGCCCCATTGTGATGTGCTAAGTGTTCCTTTAGCTCTGCCAATGCAGGGACACACCCCAACTGGTTACCCACAGTACACAATCAAAAAAACGTCTCTTTGGAATAATAGAGAAGCGGGACAACATACAGCCATAAGAATAGATGTTCCTGAATAATTTCATATGGAATACAATTAGTTGCTAAAATAGAGATATCTGGAGAGACGACAGGTAACGTTTAAGTCATTGTCCAATGTTTAGTGGAAGCTGTACACCAACTTAAAATTCATCCGAATGATGGACTGTTCTTACTACAGTGCAGAACAGGCAGATAGGAAAAATATATCCTTTGAATTGTTTTCCGTCCTGTATGTGTTCTTAAGGGCCTATTCACACGACTGTGGAGCACGGTCCGGGGCGGTCCGTGAAAACACGGACCGTGCTCCTTCTGAGGGCAGGAGCGCACGGCATCATTGGTTGCTATGAGGCCGTGCGCTTCCTGAGGCCGCCGCTGTACAGTGATACACTGTGTACGAGGATGTACAGTGTATCACTGTACAGCGGCGGCCTCAGGAAGCGCACGACCTCATAGCAACCAATGACACAGTGCGCTCCTGCCCGCAGAAGGAGCACAGTCTGGGTTTTCACGGACCGTCCCGGACCATGCTCCACGGTCGTGTGAATGGGCCTTAAGTCTGTGTGTGCTTTGTTAATCAATTTAATCTTTTATTATTTAGGTCAGATTGTTTATGCTCATCAATATATTAATCTGATTGGAGAAAACTTAACAAACGTGAGCCTATTTGAAGAGCACTGTGAAAACCTCATGTGTGGTCTTATTGCTCTGGCAGCGACTAAGTATTCCAAGGTACTCTATTAGGTGGCATGAAGTATTATTAGTAGTAGTAGTATTATTAGTATTTATTTTTTTTCCAGTGGAAGCACAATTCTATGGGGCTGATTTGCTAATCCTGTATAGTTCATAAACCTAGGCCTTCTAGACCTGCATCAGGCTTATCACCGTGTTCCACGCTGGATGATAAATTTGGCACAGGTCTAGACATTTTTGTCATATACCAACCATTGGTTAGGCATGCACACAACTGTGTCTGTATTGCAGTCTGCAAAATACCGATACCTTCCATGTGCAATCTGCATTTTTCTCACTCCCAATAACTAGAAATGACTATTCTTGTCCTCAATATAGAAAAGTATAAGACTTGTTCTATAATTTGCAGAACAAATGTACAAATGTGCACTGCAAAAATACAAATTGGACAAGGATAAAAAATACAGTTGTATGAGCTGTAATTTGTGCCAGAATTTTACACCAGAATTATGGCACAATTTTGCCCTTTCATATTAAAGGGGTTGTCCGGGTTCAGAGCTGAACCCGGACATACCTTTCAATTCACCCAGGCAGCCCGCCTGAACAGGGCATCGGAGCATCCTATGCTCCGATGCCCTCCTTTTCCCTGCGTTAGCGCAGGGCAAAGGAATTTAGCCCGGTTTCGGTGACGTACCGGGCTCTGCCAGGCGGAGACTTCCGCCCGGCAGTGAGCCCGGTGACATCATCGGCGCTGATGGGCGGGCTTTAGCGCTGCCCTAGCCATTCAAACGGCTAGGGCAGCGCTAAAGCCGGCCCATTACGGCCGGTGACGTCACCGAACTCACTGCTGGGCGGAAGCCTCCGCCTGGCAGTGAATGTTTACAAACAAAGGGGCCATGGCCCTGCGCGATCCAGCGCAGGGCAAGAGAGGGCATCGGAGCATCTCATGCTCCGATGCCCTGTTCAGGAGGGCTGCCGGAGTGAGAACCTGGGTATGTCCGGGTTCAGCTCTGAACCCGGACAACCCCTTTAAGTTACTCATTGGTGAGCTAGGCACAGTGGATTTTTTATTTTAAGGCTACTTTCACACTTGCGTTTGCAGGATCCGTTTGTGAGATCCGTCACAGGCTCTCACAAACGGTCCTGAACTGATCAGTTTTTCCCTAATGCATTCTGAATGGAAAAGGACCAGAACGTTCAGAATGCATCAGTTTTGCTTCAGTTCAGTCTCCATTCCGTTTTGGAGGCAGACACAATAACGCTGCTTGCTGCGTTTTGGTGTCCGCATGAAGAAACTGATGCAAACGGATCCGTCATGACTCACAATGTAAGTCAATGGGGATGGATCCGTTTTGTCTGACACAATAGAAAACAGATCCATCCCCCATTGACTTTCAATGGAGTTCATGACGGATCCGTCTTGGCTATGTAAAAGATAATACAAACAGATCAGTTCAGAACGGATGAGGATGGTTGTATTATCATGACGGATCCATTTGTGAGAGCCTGGACGGATCTCACAAACTGATCCTACAAACGCAAGTGTGAAAGTAGCCTAAATCAGATGAACCAAATTGCATCAGGTTTTCAGAATTTTAGTGCAATCTACAACAGCGTCCAGGTGCCCGCACTGTAAATGTGAGCCTGTAAGTTTTTAGATTTACTTACACAGGATATGAATCGGTAAGAGTGCATTTGAGCAGTGATGGATTCTTGTTCTTACCCATCAGTGTGCAGGGAGGGTTGATAATGTGCAGTCATCTGTAATTTTGTGCTTGAGAGATCTGAACTTTATTTTGGGATGAGATATAAAAATGTTGTTAAAGGATTGTGTAACTATTTTATATTGATGACCTATTGTGAGGATAGGTCATCATTATCAGCTTGGCGGGGGTCTGACACCCAGCACCCACGCCGATCAGCTGGTTGACGTGGAGGTGGTGCTCTAGGCAAGCGCAGCTTCCAGATCATTGCACTACGTGTTTACAGTAACTACAAAGCAGGGGCAATAAGCTTAAATCTAAACTGTGTAACTTTGCTTGCTTTACCACCAGGTACGCCCCTCTGAAGCTCTGAGTAGTCATATTTACCCTTGTCTATGTATTAAGGAGATGTGGACGTTACTTATTCAACTTCTTGATCATAGAAGCAAAGGATCTTCTTCAGAGGTAAAACTGTACAAGTGCCTGAAGTCGTCTCTTCATATTTTAATCCCAATAGCGAAGCGCTGCTGTCAATTCTACAACAATTTCTTGAGAAAGAAAACCATCTCTGTTTTCTTTGCAATATATTGTGATAAGCAGCATATATGATCATAGCGTGTGCCTGGATGAATCTTGGTAAAGTCTAGGTACAAGCTCTTGCCTTCTACAATGTAAGGCTGAATATTGTAGGGAGCTTAGATTGTGAGCTCCATGGGGGACAGCGAGCGATGATAATGTCTGTACAGAGCTGAGGAATATGTCAGTGCTATATATGTGAGTAAAATAAAGTCTCTAATGTAAGGCTGGGTTAACCCAGCAACACAACCTGCATTTTTCCCCCAAAAATCCACCATGCAGCCAGTGGTGCCTTATCCTCCCATTATTATCTGACATTGGCTATGTGCTCTGTTTGCCCCTGAAACTGTCTGTGGCCACCACTACAGGGAGACGAGGAGTCAGATGTGAGTTCCCACCTGTTTAATACACCGAGCGAGACCTGGTCAGCAGAGATTACTTTTTTGTGGTCCTGATAACCCAGATTTTGTCTGTACCTAGTGTAACACAAATGGAAAGTTATGTCCTTCACAAATGAACTTGTAGATATATTGATGGGCCTCGTCAGAACTGTGTAACAAAAAAACTGCCCATATTTTCCACTGTTAGGCTCCATTCAGACGACCGTGTTTCACGCCCGTATACGGGCCGTGAAAGCCCGGCCTGTGCTGCCCCAGAGGACGGGAGCGCATGGCGTCATTGGTTGCTATGACGCCGTGCGCTTCCTGAGGCCACTGCCGTACAGTGAGGCCACCGCCGTACAGTGTTTCACTGTACGGCGGCGGCCTCAGGAAGCACACGGCGTCATAGCAACCAATGACGCCATGCGCTCCCGTCCTCTGGGGTAGCACAGGCTGGGCTTTCACGGCCCGTATATGGCCATGAAACACGGCCGTCTGAATGGGGCCTTAGTGTGAATAAGGCCTTTCCAATTAGAGCTCAGCTTAGATTTATTACCTGTCCTCTAGAAAAAGAAAAGTTATAATGTGATTGGTTTAGCATTGAGGCCAGTTATTCTTCTAGAGAATATTAATAAATTGAATAGGTAAGCTAGTTTTTTTTTTTTCTTTTTCTGTGATGATTTAATGTGGTTTTGCAGCAGCACATGATTTGTGTTTTTTTTTTTTGTTTTATTTTAGAGTTTTTGGACTTTGATGAATACGTTGTTGAAGCATTTACTTCAGGGATCCAGTGGTACTGGAGCACATCCTATCTGTACTGCGGTGCAGTGTAAAGACCCTTTGGGGTTCTGCTGGTGGTTAATTTCACACCTTTCACCATTGTATCTCCTCGATCGCAGTGGCATTGTAGAAGAGCAGGTGAGTTTTCTTGGTTTTCAATAATTACCTGTCTTTTAAAAGCGTAAATACATGTAAAACCTTCAGTGGGTACGGAAGACGGCACATTGGCACATATGGCACTCATTGGTTCAGCTTCTTATTTTGTGTTTTGTAGCACCCACTAATAATATAGAGTATTCGAACTTTATACAAATGCTTTGATTTAAGAGGTCCCTCTTAGTAAGTGTCAGGGTTTTTTTTTTGTTGTTGTTGTTTCATTGTTTTTTTTGTATATTATATTGCTTTGTTGGACATTCAGATAAATTATATATATTTTTTTTTTACTTTGTCTTTTTGTGACACTTATTAGTAACTTGCACTTTGAAACAAATGAGTCTGAAAGGTTAGGCTTTTGTCTAAAGGATGGAGCGACAGTGACCAATCAGATTTAGAATAGAGTGACGTGATATACCTTTCAACTGTTGAATAGTGTATTCAGGGACTGAACCCTCATGAATATTTATCAATGGTGATTTTGTTTAGATTCAGAGCTGATATTCACAAGATCACGTAGTGCAGAATATATTTATTGTGATCTCTAATAACTGGCAAAAAGACATCAAAAATTTGGGTGGCAGATGCTCTTTAAAGTTGTATTCCGGTTACATTACCCACAGGATAGGGGATAACTATTAGATAGGTGAGGGTCCTACCACTGCTCCCAGCGGTAGGACCATAACTGATCTAATAGCTATTTCCTATGCTATAGATAGGGGATAACGTAATGTAACATGAATACCCCTTCATGCAGCTCAATTGACAGTAAAAAAAGTTAGACAAGTTTTATTTCATTTTATAAAATCTATTATAACACTTTTTTTAAACATATTTTAACAGGGTGAAATAACATCAAATTGGAAGTTTGTGGAAGACCTTTTAAAGAAATCTAGCGATATGCAGGTATGCTACTGCCTACTACTTGGCTCAGCTGGGTTTTAAAATGAATCTCTGCTTGGTTAGCGCTAGTGTTGAGCGAAGCGAGCTTTGGATGCCTCATCCGAAGTCGCTTTATTCAAAACTTCAGAATAATACTGTACAGAGATTCGTCTCCGTATGGTATTAGAATGTATGGGCTCCAATGAGCGGAAGTTAGTCATTCACAAAGTCACGTACGACTTCATGAATAACTAACCAGCTCATCTGAGCCCATACATTCTAATACCGTACGGAGACGAATCTCTGTACAGTATTATTCCGAAGTTTTGAATAAATCAACTTCAGATGAGGCATCCAAAGCTCACTTCTCTGAACGCTAATAATTACATCCACACTTCACCTAGAGTCCTGACAGATCCAGAATGATGGTACATACATCACCGATTGAGTTAACGTCATTACACTAGTTGAATGAAGATCTTCACCCCCTATTGAATGTAGCCAGCGTATGCAATCTATATTGGTCACTCTGTATAGCTTGTTTATCTGTTATTTCAGACCTTGGAGTAGCTAATTCCCAGATCCGCAATAAATCCCGAGTCCCAAGATGACCTTGATAGACCATAGTTAACTTTTGCACACACATTTCCAAACGAGTCCTTGTTCGTTAAGAGGTCATCAAATAAGTGGGACAATACCTTATTTCAGACACTTCTCATTGTTTAGTCTATCAGGTAAAATGGACAAACTCTTCCACAAATATTCCAGACCAGTTTCCTTGTTCATTTCATCAGACAGAAATGGACAAGGTCTCAAACAAACATGGACACAGTTTAACTATTGAAGTACAAACATTGCCAAACAGTCTTCAGTTCATTCATGGCGAGGATAGTTTATGAATTCCAAATGATCAGAGACTCCATATTCACACTTCAGCTGCGCCTAGGCCATGTGACAATGTTATCAGAGCACTGTGGCTTCTTAAAACAGTTGATCAGCAGGGGTCCCAGGAGGCAGATCACCATTGATCAGATACTGATTGCCTATCCTGAGGATACCATCAGTATTAAACACTTGGACAACCTGTTTAAAAGCTGTAATACTAATATAATTTTCCTTACACTTTAAAGAATGGAATCCTAGAAGACCAACTTCGGATGCATCTACAGTGCTGTTTGTCTTTATGTGACATCTGGGAACCAAATCTAACAGTAGCCACCATTCTTTGGGAGTATTACAGTAAAAATTTGGTGAGAAGTATTAAATGAATATTATATAAAAATGTAACAATTGCATGAACTATATTGGCCATGTGGCATTCTGAAATGCACCTATTTTTTAGAGGAAAATAAGAAAAAAATATTTTTCGTCTGACCTTTAAATTAATTTGTATATTATATTGATTGATGGTTTAGTTACAATTTAAGGAGCTTGCGTCACTTCAGTAAATTGCATTTATTATCTAGAGAAAGTCAATGCAAGGCACAGACTACTATATGGTGATTGTCCATATTGCTTCCTTTGCTGGCTGGATCCATTTTTTTCCATTGCTTTATACACTGCGTTTCCAGGGGTTATGGCCACCACTGTAATCCAACAGCGGTTGGCATGCTTGCACACTATAGGAAGAGCGCTGACCTCTCCGATGCCCAGAGACTGTGGGAGAGCACATCCTCGCGCATGCGCAGCAGCTTCTGTCCCATCCACCTTGTATCTGCACTATAGTGGTGGCCGTAACCCCTGGATATGAGCAGTGTATAATGTGATGGAAAAAATGAATTAAGCCAGCAAAGGAAGCAAAGTGGACAATAACAATACATTAGAAAGTGACTTGTATTAAAGGCTATGTACACTTGAGGCAATTTTTGTTATTGCATATTACACATTTTTGGCTAAAAATTTTCAATTGGCCTTTATTAAAAATATTGAGCCATTCTGTCACAAAGGGTTAACTGTTTTTCTAACTGTGTGACTGATATTTTCACTTTGTGCCGGACATCTAGTAAACTACTAAGAGGACATAAACAATGGCCAATGGCTCCTAGATATTTCTTTTTTAGTCTGGAGCACTGAGGGGTACCATATTTTTAAGAAAGACCAATTGAAAAAATGATTTTTAGGTCATAATAAGTACAAAGTAATAATAAAAAATGTCCAAAGGTGTACATAGCCTTTAACTTTCTCTACATCAAAAATATCATTTACTGAAGAGAGAGAACCCCTTTAATCTAGTGTAACATGTAGGGCACCTCAGACTGATGTTTTTTCTATCCTTTTGGTTTCTTATTTTATTGTTTCACAATTACTATTAGCTGTCTTTCCTCTTTTTACATTTTAGAACAGTTTATTTAATATATCGTGGCTTGGATTAAAATCACTGGCCAGTGTCAGTAAAACTCCTTTTTCCATGCTGGAGGTCGTGAAAAGCTGTTGTGCAGATGAACAGAGCTCTGATTTGTACAAGTCTGATAACAGCTACCATATTTTCTTACGGATCATGGCCCGTCTAATGAAAAAGGCTAAAAATAATGTCGGTGCACATCCTTGGAAGCAAATTAAAGGAAGGTGTGTATTTTTTTCAATCCTTTTGAGTATCTGCCTGGTTGGTAACGCTGCTTTTTATGTTTATTAGTAAATTTAATCAGTTCCTGGCTTTCATTTATAAAGCACAGAAGTTTAAAGTAAATGTCTGTTCCCTAATGCTGGATATAGAATTGCTGTATTTAGTGTGACTACTGTGAATTTTTTTGGCCTTATTTTCGCATAAATATTTGAAGTTTTGCTTTTTTACATCATTTACTCCAGTACTGAAATATGGATGGGAAAGTGGGCATGGTAGCTATGTTAAAGGGGTTGTCTCATGAAAACACTCTTGGTTTGTCTACTGCTCCATTTAAACTGGAAACATGGGCCTCCGTTCTAGTGATCGTTGGGGTCCCAGCGGTCAGACCGCTGCCAATCGGCCTTTATAAAACATTGCAAAAAGCCAGTAGAGAGGTAGTGTAAAATAGTACTATTTGTAGACAAGTGTTATATTTACAGATGAGCCAAAAAATGTGTGCTGTCTGATAAAGTTGACACAAATTGCCCCCAGCACCTGAAATGTATTAAAGGGGTTATCCCATGAGTGATATAAAAAAAAATAAAAATCAGACATCATATAATACATGACAATCTCTTTCTAACAAAGCTAGAACCAGCCTATTGAAGGATGAAACTGAGCATGTGCGGCCATCTCGGTGATCTGGACAAACAAATAAGAAAAAGAACAAACAGCAGGTGGCACTATACAGATACATTTAATTGAATAACTCAGTGGCTATACAGAATTTTTAATTACATGCAGATCCAGGTGTTGTTTTGAAAACTGTAGAATATTTTTCGTGGGACAACCCCTTTTAAGTATATTTTACTTTATTTTAAAATTCACAAAACTAAATTCATTTCACACCCTTTTACAGAATCTACTCCAAATTCCACCAAAGGAAGATGCAGGAGCTCACAGAAGTTGGATTGCAGAACTTTTTCACACTTTTTCTGTTGCTGGCTACTTTAGCAGAGACAGAAGATGTTACAAGCCGTGTATTGGACCTCTTAAAGTTTCTAGTTCCTTCCAGTCTTAGTTCTGCTCAGCAGGCTCTAGTATGGAGAGGTAACTTTGCATTCATACTTATCTATGTGGAGAAAAACATGGATATAAGTGTTTTGGCTGAGAAACTCTCCCACAGTTTTCGTGAAACTGCCAAAGAGTTCTTAGTTTCTAAAGGAGACTATGGCCAGAAACATACACATTGGACCCTGCTTTCTACATATATTGATGGCGTCCAAGAGGTTTTTGAAACCAGCTGCCTTCTACAACTTTCAGAAGAAAAATTGCTAAATGATGGTTTCAGTATGTTACTGCCGGCATGCCGTGAGTCCGAGTTAAGTGCTGTTCTTCATTTTCTACAAACAGCCATTGCTAGACTCAGGTAAGTCTTATATGTACAGCTTTTACTACTCGAATGTAGGTTCAGTTTACATATGTGTCTACCATGTTGCCGGATTCCACATAATCTACAATTTACATACTGCCCACTGATTTTTAAAAAAAATAAATTGGCAGAAATGTATTAAGACTGATTCAATGGAACAGTGGAGGAGTTCCTCACAGCAACCAATCAAGTTCATCCTTTCATTTTAAAAGGGGCCTCTGAAAATTAGTTAAAGGGGTATTCCAGTTACCATAAATATAACTTATTGTTTATACTTAAAGGGGTTCTCCGGGCAAACGCTATTTTATGTCACTTTAAACTAACCTGTGGAAAGAAGCACTTCAGTCATATACTCACCCTCCTCCACCCTGCTGCTTTCTGGCTCCAGACTCTGGTCACGTGACTCCACTTCACCAGGTTTCTCTTCTTCCAGCCAGTTCTCTTCTCTTCCTGCTGCTGCAGTAGACGGAACGTCATCCCCTGGGGGTGGGGAGACTTGTACTCCTGACGCATGCTTAGTGCCATCATAGCACTGAGCCAGTGTCAGGGCCTCTGCAGTGACCTGAGCTTCTGAGCAGACTGCTCAGTTCACTGCTTGGAAAGTGCCGATGCCTGGGAGTCCCTGCTGTACTCCATATGGCTGGGTTTATGAACTGCCTGTCAAGATGAATTTAAAAACACAGAGGTGTCTGTAAGCACAATGTGCTTAGGGACACCCCTGTGTGCCCTGTGTGTTATTTTTATATTGGTAATAATAAATTAAAAAAAGCCAATGCTATACCCACTGAGCTATGGAGCACAATTATAAATGGGTTGACTAATTCTTTGACTAATTGCAGAAGTATCTATCTATCTATGTATGTATGTGTGTATGTGTGTATATATATATTCATATTTTGTAATGACAAAGTTTTAGCACATAATAATGACTTAAAAGCTTTATTTGCATCACGTTCATTTCTGTCATTTGTACATATGTGTATATCATACACAAAAACAGTCTAATGAGGTTTTTAAACAAAAAAGATAAGGGACTTTTAAGAGTAGAACTATATAGCTCAGTGGTTAGAGGAGTGGTTTTTCATCTAGTTGGTTATGGGTTCAAGTCCTCATTTTTTTTTGTATAATATATTTTAAAAAAATGAAAATGCGACACAATAGTCCCTATTAACGTCACCTTTATGGGGGCACTCTGGATATCACTTGTTATGGCTTGTGGATGTCACTGTTATAGGGGATCTGTGGATGTCACTGTTATAGGGGATCTGTGGATGACACTGTTATGGGGGATCTGTGGATGTCACTGTTATGGGGGATCTGTGGATGACACTGTTACAGGGGATCTGTGGATGACACTGTTATGGGGGATCTGTGGATGACACTGTTATGGGGGATCTGTGGATGACACTGTTATGGAGGATCTGTGGATGACACTGTTATGGAGGATCTGTGGATGACACTGTTATGGAGGATCTGTGGATGACACTGTTATGGAGGATCTGTGGATGACACTGTTATGGAGGATCTGTGGATGACACGGTTATGGAGGATCTGTGGATGACACTGTTATGGAGGATCTGTGGATGACACTGTTATGGAGGATCTGTGGATGACACTGTTATGGAGGATCTGTGGATGACACTGTTATGGAGGATCTGTGGATGACACTGTTATGGAGGATCTGTGGATGACACAGTGTTATTGGGGATCTGTGGATGACACAGTGTTATTGGGGATCTGTGGATGACACAGTGTTATTGGGGATCTGTGGATGACACTGTTATGGGGGATCTGTGGATGACACTGTTACAGGGGATCTGTGGATGTCACTGTTACAGGGGATCTGTGGATGTCACTGTTACAGGGGATCTGTGGAGGACACTGTTATGGGGGATCTGTGGAGGACACTGTTATGGAGGATCTGTGGATGACACTGTTATGGAGGATCTGTGGATGACACTGTTATGGAGGATCTGTGGATGACACTGTTATGGAGGATCTGTGGATGACACTGTTATGGAGGATCTGTGGATGACACTGTTATGGGGGTCTGTGGGTGACACTGTTATGGAGGATCTGTGGGTGACACTGTTATGGAGGATCTGTGGGTGACACTGTTATGGAGGATCTGTGGGTGACACTGTTATGGAGGATCTGTGGATGACACTGTTATGGAGGATCTGTGATTAGATACTCAGGTCAGCGGACAGTATCACACAGGATAGGATTAGATACACATGTGAGGGTAGAGCCTGTGGACGGTCAGTGATGGGATTAGATACACAGCTCAGCAGACAGTATCACACAGGATAGGATTAGATACACATGTGAGGGCAGAGCCTGTGGACGGTCAGTGATGGGATTTAGACACTGAGAAGTAGACTCATCTGGGTGTAGTGCAGGGATCAGCAACCTCTGCCACTCCAGCTGTTCTGAAGCTACAACTCCCAGCATGCATACCTACTCTGCCATTCTCTGAACTCCCATAGAAATGAATGCAGCATGCTGGGAGTTGTAGTTCCACAGCAGCTGGAGTGCCAAGGGTTACTGATCCCTGGTGTAGTGACATGGACACAGGAGTTATAGAGGAAGTATCTCCTGCAGCCAAAGCAGTGTGGGGGAGCGTGTCCAGCCTGTGACTCATCTCTGTGCAGTGCAGCCAGGCTTGTGTATGAATAAAGTTGTGTATTCAA
Source organism: Rhinella marina (assembly GCA_900303285.1). Taxonomy (NCBI): domain Eukaryota; kingdom Metazoa; phylum Chordata; class Amphibia; order Anura; family Bufonidae; genus Rhinella; species Rhinella marina. The sequence goes on from ONZH01016306.1 coordinate 27,336, forward strand.
CAAAACGGGAAGGGAAGAAAGTAAACAGATCTGCCAGGATAATGTGATGTCTTCCAGGGGAGAAGGAAAGCTCAGACATGAAAAACAGGTATTGGGGGCATATGTATGGATGATGAGGGGTGTTAGGAGCACAGAAAAATAATTTTGATTTTGGGACCGGACAACCTCTTTAAATGTTTTAGACTAATTCTTCATCATCAATAGTTACCTAATATAATGTCAAGTTCATATATTTACCGTTCAGTAGTTATAAAAGTAGTTTTCTTCCTCTGCTACCCACTGTGTTTCCTTATAAGTTACCATGGCATCGACCTGTAGTTCTCAGCCTTTGTTAGTTCGAGCAAGCTCAGTGTGTTGCTATCAGTTCTCTAGCTAAATGTCAGTGTGCTGGTGATTACTGAGTAGGGTGGGTGTGACCGGACTGGAAGATCATGTAGCCAATCAGTAATCATCAACACTCACAGCGGGAAAGCTAGGGATTGTGGGGATTGTAGTTTTGTGAGAGAAGATCAGGAGCCATGATACTGTCAGTGTGCTGCAGGCTCACACAGGAGCTAGACAAATGGATTGCATGGTAACATGAAGCTCTGGTTATATGTATAGGTATGGGTTCTGGTTGGGTTACAGCTTGCAGCCTTAATGCAGTTTTTCAAATATTAAGTTACTTTACCGGAATACCCCTTTAATACAATCCTGTGATCACACCCCTCTAACACAGTAGAGACTGCTTGGTTGATTCAGTGCTGATCTAATCACAGGACCAGCAAGTTCTCTCTTCAGACACTACTTGAAATTCCCAATTTTAGTAAGTGGAAAACCTCTTTACACATCTATCTCCTCAGGTTTTAGTTTGCCCCCTAAGTATGATTGACCTAATACAAGAATCATGTTCACGTCAGTGCTCCAGACTAAAAAAAAATAACCAGGAGCCATTGGCTCCTAAGCCGAAAAATTTAGGAGCCAAATTAAATTTTTAGTCGCCAAATTTAAAATGCATATAGTAGTAAGCCACGCACTACATATAGGAGAATACAGCACTACATACCTCTTACATCCAGTGACATCTCCTGTCACGTAGACCTTTTTTCCTCTTCTCCTGTGTCTGACCCAGACCGCCATGACAGATTCTTTCAGCCACATCTCGTCTCTACAGAGTTTGTCACACTGACGTTAGATTTCTCAATTTTTCTATCAACCTCCCCATTCTGGTGTCCTGACAGTAATCCTGCTGCCACTCCCAATACTTTGTCTGTGGTGCTCCCCAATGCCCCAGGTACTATACTACTAAAAAATTAGTGACCCCAGTAGAAAAAATGCCCCTATAGTGACTACAGCAATTATAAATGCCCCCTAGAGTGCCCCCAGTAATAATAATAATAACCCGAGATTGTGCTCCAGGTAATAATGCCTGTATAGTGTCCCCAAAAATAATGTCCGTGTAAGAGAAATGTCCCTACAGTGCCTCTCCAATAGTAATTTTCTCCCACACTGCCCCCACAGAAGTAATATGCCCCACAGTTGTAATTTCCCCACACACTGTCCTCCAGGTCCCCCCTTCTGGCCAGTAATGTCCACCAGGTCCCCCCTTCTGGCCAGTAATGTCCACCAGAGCCACCCTTCTGGCCAGTAATGTCCACCAGAGCCACCCTTCTGGCCAGTAATGACCACCAGAGCCACCCTTCTGGCCAGTAATGTCCGCCAATGCCACCTTTCCAACCAGTAATGTCCCCCAATGTCCCCCTTCTGGCCAGTAATGTTCCCCAGTGCCATCAGCCCCTCCGTGCCATGACCCCCAGTGCCATCAACCATGCCATGTCCCCCAGTGCCAGAAGCCCCTCCACGCCATGTCCCCCAGTGCCAGCAGCCCCTTCACGCCATGACCCCCAGTGCCAGCGGTCCCTCCACGTCATGTAACCCAGTGCCATCTGCCACTCCTTGCACCCCATCCCCCCAATTGTAATACTTACCGTTCCTGGCAGGGTGCGCAGCTGGCCGATATGGAATCCGCAGGAGGACGGCAGTGTCGTCTTCCTCCCAGTATGCACTGGGACCTGACGTCACACAGCGTAAGGCAGCGCACGCTGACGATGTGTAGACGTCAGGCCCAGGACAGTGCAGTAGTGCAGATAGGCTTCACTTAACTCACGCTCCGTGGTCACGTGATCAGAACAAATTTTTTGCATCAATTTACATCGAGTAATCGCTGCAGCTCTAGCTCCCGTGACCCACCGCAATATTCAGCTGCAGTGCATCGGCCCAGTCGCAAATGGCGACAAGACTAAAAAGTCATGTCGCCATCTACAAATTTTAAGGCGCATTTGGAGCGCTGCACGTGTTCCCTGTTGCTCTGGTCCTGCACCCTGGCCAGGTTCAGTGATTTTCCAATCCCAGGCTTGGTTCCCAGGCCTTCCTTGCTGGGAACGGAGTCTTGTGTACTGCTGCAGCCAATGACTGACTTCAGCAGTGACATGTCCTCAAGTGGCATGTAATTTCTGGGTCATGTGCTGCTTCAAGACACAACACCATTGAGACCAGTCATTGGCTGCAGAAGCACATATGACCCTCTCTGCAGCCCGGACGGATGTAAACAAGCATGGGACTGAAAGATCACTGAATATGGCCAGGGTGCAGAACCAGAGCAACTGGGACAATGTGAGCATGATTCTTGTATTGGGACAAACACGTTTTGGGGTGTTAATTAAAAGCTATGGGGATCCTGGAAAACCCCTTTAACCTCCTAACTGTTCTGCCCGAGTCCAGCTTGGGCAGTGTTAAAAGTAGCTAACTGGAGGGGGAGGGCTGCTTTAGATGGTGATATCTCCTCAATGGTAGCAGCTAGAAACATGGTCTTGTCTTGAGCTGACACTCCAGGCTTTAATACAAGACCAAAATGACAGACCAAAATAAAGTCCAAGAAACAGAGGAGAAATCACTGTTAGAAATCAAGTCGGGAATAATCGCGAGTGAAACCTGTTTTTACTTTCATTTTCAGCATCCCGATTTCTGTCAGTGATATCTTCCTCTGCCCTGAACATATTGCTGACCATGTTGGTATTTTCTAAAAGCTTTGAATGTCTGCTTTCAAACAAGACCAGTTTCATGTTTCTAGCTTCTACCATTCAGGAGGTAGCAGCATCTAAAGCAGCCCTCCCCCTGCAGGTAGCTACTTTTCCCACTGCTGCACCTCCACTCTGGCAAAACAGGGGGTTAAGTTAATTTGGCCATCTCTTTCTGCGGGGAGGAAGTAAAGGGGTCAGTGCTCCAGATGGCAACCAAAATGGTCGCCAATGCGACTTAGAATTTACAAAGCCTAGACCGGGTATGTACTAGCGTTTACTGATACTAGGCTGTGGCCACTGTGCCACCAATGAGCATAACTATGTTTAATACGAGTACAGGAGGCTGGTGCCAGCGCAGAATCACATAGCTGGCACCCGACCTGTATGATAGGGAGCTGTGATACACCGCAGTTAACCCCGCACCTGAGGGGTTATCTACCGCTGATCGCAGCTCCCTGCCATACAGGTCGGGTGCCAGGTATGTGATTCTGCGCCGGCACCCGCCTCCTGTACTTGTATTAACATAGTTATGTGCATTGGTGGCACAGCGCGATCTGCATCCGAGGGTCCGCACCGCAAAAAAGTAGTGCATGCGCTACTTTTTTGCGGTGCAGAGGCACGGCCAGAAACACTGAACATTGAAGTGAATGGGTCCACGATCCGTGATGCAGGCTGCGCATGGCCGGTGCCCGTGTATTGAGGACTCTGCGTATGTAGGCCGCAGCACGGGCCGGCACCGGCCGTGTGCATAAGCCCTTAGTCTGGAGCACTGGGGGTGCAGTAAATCATTTCTCTTCCTACAATGCCTCCCATTGAATGAATGGCATGTACAGCCTGTAAATATGTACAGTATGTATCTTTTCTGAAGTTCACCAGCATATTACAGTGCATTTTTATGTTGGTATCTCTAGTATACAATTATATTTATTTACAGTGAATTTCTCCAAAAGAGCACTTCTTTGAGAAGACCAGACCAAAACACCCTATCAAGACCAGATTTTTTTGTGATTTTTGGATTTCCAATTCCCCTATATCTTAAGTATATTAACATCTTCTTTGAGATGTCTGCCCCTCTAGAAGACCATTTGTACTGCATTTTTTGGTGTTCATCTTAAAGGGGTTGTCTCATCTTGCCTAATGGGGGCATATCGCTAGGATATGCCCCCATTGTCTTATAGGTGCGGGTCCCACCGTTGGGACCCGCACCTATATCGAGAACGGGGCCCCGCAAGGTGGTGGCTGGAGGACTCCGGTCCGGCCACCACCAAGCCGGCTCCCCATAGAAATGAATGGGAGCGCACCGCGCTTGCGCGGCCACCGCTCCTATTCATTTCTATGGAGCCGACGGAAATAGCCGAGCCAGCGCTCGGCTTTCTTCGCCGGCCACATTGAAAATGAATGGAGGCGGCTGCGCATGCGCAGTGCGCCCCCGTTCGCTTTCGGGGCCCCGTTCTCGATATAGGTGCGGGTCCCAGCGGTGGGACCCGCACCTATAAGACAATGGGGGCATATCCTAGCGATATGCCCCCATTAGGCAAGATGAGACAACCCCTTTAAAGGCTGGGTTCATTTTCCATCCGCTTAACGTATACAAAAAGCGTATACGTTAAAAGGATGCCTTAGACTGATGCCATACAGTGGTATCCATTCATCATAGAGTTCCATTGTAAAAAAAAAAATTACTATATAAAAATATATATGGGATCGCTCTCTCAGGGGGTCGCCATCACAGACTTCTTCCAACACATGAGGGTTTTAAAGTCCAACACAGCTTTAATTTTTCTCTTCAGCACAAAATAAACAAAGCCAAACAAACACCAGCCCGGCTGGGCTCTGGTTAACACAGATTCTCTAGCTCACCTAGAAAAAACACTGTTCACACACCGCTTTTAGATGCGGCTTCCTCAGCCGTCTGGTCCAGCAGCCTCCTGGCTGTGACCTCAGCAGCTTTGGGGGGAGATGGCCCAGTAGTCCTCCTGACTCTGACCATGCGACCCTCTTAGGCATCGCTGGGCCCCCCAACCTTAGGCTATACCAAGCCTTGTGGCCCCTCAGCCCTCGTGGCTGAGACCACACAGAGCCTCCGCAGGTTCCAACCTTTCAGGCTTCCCCAGCCCTACTGGCTGGGACCACACGGGCCCTCTCCAGGTCTGTTTCCTGGGGCCCTCTCTCTCTCTCTCACATACACAGAGGGTTGATTTATTCCCCTGTGATTACACAGCAGGCCTCACCTGCAATCTCATCAGCTTACTGCAACACCTGTAGTGGAAGGGTGTGGACTGGAAGACTCCCACTACCAACCTGTCTCCAAGTCCAAGAAATCCATCCCGTGTCATTTTAAACAAAATCTCCAGCAAGCTATGCCTTACTGAAGCAGCACCATTTCTGGATTTCAGTTATCTCACCCAGCTAAACTGAACAACTGGGTGAGATACACACCCCCATCATACATCTACCGTGAACTTTACTATACACATCACCACATATATATATATATATTGTACATCTCTGGCCTATGCTGGCTGCACCTAAGCAAACTGGAAAATGATGCACAAAAAACTAAGGTTTATTTTTAAGCAGTGACTTTTTTTTTTCTCCTTGAAATAAAAAAACCAAAAAAAAAAACAACTTTTAAGGCCAGTATATTGCCAGATAAGTATGCTGTCGTTTAGGAGCTCTGTAATCGGAGAACATTGCAGCATACATCTTCTTTTGTATTGCTGCTGTGAAACTGTAATCTCACAATTCAGCGCTATTAGAACTGGCCGCAAAAGTGCTGAAAATTCCACTAGTTTTATGGGGTTTTTTTTCAAGGTGACAAAGTGTATGTGATGCAAAAGTAATGAACATGTTGTGTTGTGAAAGAACATTAATGTGTACGCATCCTATATACTTTGGAGTTTTGTATGAATGTGTACAGAACATTCGATAGACTCCTTTATAGGTGTAAAGTTTAACCTATGATATTCTCCTTTCGAAATTACAGGGGTTTCTAATTTCTTTTGGACTATTCCCTGTGTTTTCTGTGTGTCAGATGCAAGGCTTATTTAAAATGAAAAGAAAGCTGGAGCAATTTTCTTTATTCCATTTCAGTCTCCTAAGGCCTATTTCCCCTGGTGAGCAGATAGCAGTAGGGGGTTTAAGGGAATTCAGCTCTCTGCAAATTAATGTCTCACATCATGAAAATTCAGGAGCATTTTTTTTTGTATCTTGAAAAGTAATACAGAGAATGTGAGTATTATTTCTTGCCAGCGGGTAGAAGATGAATGATTTTGTCACAGTTTTACTGCTTGATGAGCAGTGTCCTGAGGGTCAGGCTTAACTCTGTGTCACTATGCTGCTCATTACTCTTGAGCTAAATAAGGGCTGATTGGATCTAAATTGCCTAGCACATGGGCCACAGATGAGCTCAGTGAGCAGGGGATGACCTGCTATTCAGGTGGGGAGTCACCCTGGTGTGCAAATGCTGCATTAGAGCACCGTGGGAGAATGAGAGGCTGCCAGCAAAAGAAATCGAAATGTAAAAACTCTTTGAAGCTGAGATGGAAGAATTTTGAAGTGTAGGAAGTGACAGGTTGATGGTACTTATCAGCTTTGGCTGGATTAGAGAACAGTGTCATCTTGCTTTTATAATGACAGTAGTCTAAAGCCGTCTGCTAACTACTTGGCGGTGCATAGGAGCCTCTGCTGCTTCATGTGATAGAGAGGTGCTTCAGGATGTTTAAGCCTTCTTAATAAAATACCGCTGTGCAATGAAGGCAATTAGCCCCCTAGCCAAAATAATTTGGTATATGTATTTTGTGATTTATTTATTTATTTTTTTATTTTTCTTTCTATTGGACTTTGGAAAGTGTACAGTGGTTACAAACCATTTTCTGGTTTTGTTGGTACAGCCTGGTAATGGAGGTGAGGAATACCACAGCACACGGTAAAGACTGGTAGTAAGGAATACTGCAGTATATAGTACAGACTGGTTAAAGGTAGTGAGGAATACTGCAGTATACAGTACAGACTGGTTAAAGGTAGTGAGGAATACTGCAGTATACAGTACAGACTGGTTAAGGTAGTGAGGAATACTGCAGTATACAGTATACAGTATACAGTACAGTACTGGTAAGGTAGGTAGTGAGGAATACTGCAGTATATACAGTACAGACTGTATACAGTACAGGTAGGTAGTAAGTGAGGAATACTGCAGTATACAGTACAGACTGGTACAGACTGGTTACAGGTAGTGAGGAATACTGCAGTATACAGTACAGACTGGTTACAGGTAGTGAGGAATACTGCAGTATACAGTACAGACTGGTTACTGGTAGTGAGGAATACTGCAGTATATAGTACAGACTGGTTACAGGTAGTGAGGAATACTGCAGTATACAGTACAGACTGGTAGTAGTGAGGAAGGTAGTGAGGAATACTGCAGTATACAGTACAGACTGGTTACAGGTAGTGAGGAATAGCAGTGAGGAATAGTGAGGAATCTGCAGTATACAGTACAGACTGGTTACAGTACAGTAGTGAGGAAATACTGCAGTATACAGTACAGACTGGTTAAGTACAGTAGTGAGGAATACTGCAGTATACAGTACAGACTGGTAGGTAGTGAGGAATACTGCAGTATACAGTACAGACTGTAGGTGAGGAAAGCAGTATACAGTGCTGGTTAGGTAGTGAGGAATACTGCAGTATACAGTACAGACTGGTAAAGGTAGTGAGGAATACTGCAGTATACAGTACAGACTGGTTAAAGGTAGTGAGGAATACTGCAGTATACAGTACAGACTGGTTACAGGTAGTGAGGAATACTGCAGTATACAGTACAGACTGGTTAAAGGTAGTGAGGAATACTGCAGTATACAGTACAGACTACAGACTGGTATACAAGGGTACAGTGAGGAATACTGCAGTATACAGTACAGACTGGTTACAGGTAGTGAGGAATACTGCAGTATACAGTACAGACTGGTTACAGGTAGTGAGGAATACTGCAGTATACAGTACAGACTGGTAAAGGTAGGTGAGGAATACTGCAGTATACAGTACAGACTGGTTAAAGGTGGTGAGGAATACTGCAGTATACAGTACAGACTGGTATGACAGTACAGTAGGTAGAGGAATACTGCAGTATA
>ONZH01016307.1:0-15961 GCA_900303285.1 Rhinella marina
CCCCCCGCCCAGGACCCCAGCACGAGTGCCTCCCGCCCTACAACCACCCCTTCACTTCCACGATCCTCCACAACCTCCACCAATGTGTCCCAGCACAGCGTTCAGCTGTCTTTGCAGCAGACATTTGAGCGCAAGCGCAAATACAATTCCAGCCACCCACATGCACAAGCCCTAAACGTTCACATCTCCAAATTGTTAAGCCTGGAGATGCTGCCCTATAGCCTGGTAGAGACTGAGGCTTTCCGCAACCTGATGGCGGTGGCTGCCCCTCGGTACTTGGTCCCCAGCCGCCACTATTTTTCCCGATGTGCCGTCCCAGCCCTACACCAGCACGTGTCACAGAACATCATCCGTGCCCTGACCAACGCGGTTAGTGATAAGGTCCACCTAACCACGGACACGTGGACAAGTGCTGCCGGGCAGGGACACTATATCTCACAGACTGCACATTGGGTTAACTTGGTGGAGGCTGGGACCGAGTCTGACCCTGGGGCCGCTCATGTACTGCCCACACCGAGGGTTGCGGGGCCTACCTCGGTCATGGTTTCTCAGATGTACTATGCCTCTTCCTCCAACCCCTCCTCCTCCGAATTACCATCCGTGGGCACGGTGTCTTCAGTCGGTAGCTCTAGGCGCAGCAGCAGTGCTGTGGGTAAGCGACAGCAGGCGGTGCTCAAACTGCTGAGCTTAGGTGACAAAAGGAACACCGCCCAAGAGCTGTTACAGGGCATCACGGCGCAGACCGATCTGTGGCTGGCACCACTGAACCTCAAGCCAGGCATGGTTGTGTGTGACAACGGGCGTAACCTGGTGGCGGCTCTGCAACTCGGCAGACTGACACATGTGCCATGCATGTGTTCAATCTCATAGTTCAGCGGTTCCTCAAGGCATACCCCAAATTTGTCTGATTTGCTCACCAAGGTGCGCCGCATCTGTGCGCATTTCCGCAAGTCAACCACAGATTCTGCCACTCTCAGGGCAGCGCAGCGGCACCTACAACTGCCAGCTCACCGACTGTTGTTCGACCTGCCCACGAGATGGAATTCGACATTAAACATGTTATCCAGAGTTTACCAGCAGCACAGAGTGATTGTAGACTGCCAGACGTCAACTTCCACCAGAACTGGTAGTCAGGTCAGTCAACTTCCTCAAGTCTACAATGAGGAGTGGACGTGGATGTCTGATATCTGTCAGGTGTTGAGCAACTTTGAGAAGTCAAGACGGATGGTCAGCGGCGATGCCGCCATTATCAGCCTCACCATCCCGCTTCCTTGCCTGTTGAAAAACTCACTGCTCAGTATGAAGTCAGAAGCTTTGCGCTTGTCACAGGAGATGGGGGAAGAAGATACGTCGCTTGATAGCCAGAGCACCCTCCGGTTTGTTTCTCAGAGCGTATTGGAGGAGGGGGATGAGGATGAGGAGGAAGAGGAGGAGAATGTTGGCGAGACAGAAGAGGGTACCAATGCTCAGTCCTTCTTAACTCTTGAGCGTGTATGGGCTGAAGAGGAGGAGGAGGAGGAAATGGAGAGTCAGGCCAGTGAGGAGAGGAAATTCTTGCGTGTTGGGACTCTGGCGCACATGGCAGACTTCATGTTAGGCTGCCTATTCCATGACCCTTGCGTTAGAAGCATTTTTTCAAACACCGATTACTGGGTGTTCACTCTCCTGGACCCATTGTACAAGCAGAATCTTTCCACTCTCATCCCTGTAGAGGAAAGGAGTATGAGAGTGAATCAATATCAACAGGCCCTGGTGCACAAGCTGAAACAATCCTTCCCATCTGACGCCGCTCCTCCTCCTCCTCCTTCTCTTCATTGCCAAACGCTGACCCAAAAGGGAATTTTTTAGAGGGCCAACTGGCACTCTTTTAAGACAATGTTTCCGGAGGGCCACCTAGAGGCCCTCTCTCCAAACAATTTTTCCGGAGCGTCAACTACAGACACTCTAAAACAATTTTTCAAGAGCGTCAACTACAGACACTCTAAAACAATTTTTCAGGATCGTCAACCAAAGACACTAAAAAATTTTTTTTTCGGAGGGTCGACTTCAGACACTCCAAAAAAAAATTTTTGGGAGGCTCACCTACAGCCCTTTGACTGCAATCTCAGTCGGACAAAGGCATTGGTGGTATCACCACCATGCTGTGTCAGGCTAAATTTTTGGGTGGTTCACCTGCTACCTCACTCTAACTCATTCACTCAGTTGTCACCGCCATAGTGGGTTGCACTATAGCAGCCCAAGTCTGCACAGTCCTTTTTTTCTCTCTAACTGATCGATACTAAACGTTACATTAGAAAATACGCTTTTTTGCTCTCAGTTAATACACATATATTTGAAAAAGTTCAATGGAACAATTTTCTGGGTTGAACTATACCAGGCCGAGTCTGCACAATCCTTTGTTTCTCTCTAATTGCTATATACTACACGTGATGTTAGAAAATACGTTTTATTGCTCTGTTATACAAATATATTTGAAAAAGGTCACTGTGGGACAATTTTCTGGGTAGCTCTATGCCAGGCCCAGTCTGCACAATACTTTGTTTCTCTCTAATTGATATATAATACAGTTATATACACAAAATTTTGAACCCAGCAGGGGTGCCACCACTACCAGCCTAACCACCACCAGCATGCGCAGGCATATGAGTACTAAACACCCGACTCAATGGAACCAAGGCCATTCAACTCCTGCGGGTCACACCACTGCTCCTTCCCCTGTGTTATTGCTGCCTCTGCGAGTCAACCCCCCGCCCAGGACCCCGGCACGAGCGCCTCCCGCCCGAAAACTACCCCTTCGCCTCCACGATCCTCCACACTGTCCACCAATGTGTCCCTGCGCAGCGTTCAGCTGTCATTAGATCAGACATTGGAGTGCAAGCGGAAATAAAGTTCCACCCACCCACATGCACAAGCCCTCAATGTCCACATACAGGGCCACGCTAAATTTTAATGTGCTTCGCCTGCTCCCGCAGTGTAACTCGGTCACACTGTAGTCACAGCCATACAGGGCCACAATAAATTTTAACGTGCTTCGCCTGCTCCCGCAGTGTAACTCGGTCACTCTGTAGTCACAGCCATACAGGGCCACGATAAATTTTAATGTGCTTCGCCTGCTCCCGCAGTGTAACTCGGTCACTCTGTTGTCACAGCCATACAGGGTCACCCTAAATTTTATTTGTGCTTCGCCTGCTACCTCACTCTAACTCGTTCACTCTGTTGTCACCGCCATACAGGGTCAAGCAAAATTTTATTTCTTCTTCGACTGCTACCTCAGTCTAACTCGGTCACTCTGTTGTCACCGCCATGCTGTGTCAGGCTACATGTTTGGGTGGCTCACCTGCTACCTCATGTAACTTGGTCACTTATTGGTGTCACCGCCATGCTGTGTCAGGCTTATGCCTGCGTCGTGGGGCGGGGGATAGGACAGCAGTGCCAGCATGGGCATGGGTGATGGACCTTCGTTGCACCTAGTTGGGTGCTTCCCTAACACGTGATGGGCATGTGCCTCGCCCTTCTTGGTTTGGGTGAGCACAATTGCCTTGAGGGTCACCACCAGGCTGTTGCCCGAGAATTTGGGGTAATGGTGGGATTAGGCAGCCTCAGAGGCATCCATGCATGCTACCCCTGCTGTTTCCTGTCTATTTCCGTGGTGTTTCCACCATTTTCTGAGGTTTCCAGGTTTTCACCCAGCCTTTCCTAGGCAGAGCCTTGGTCCCCTGCAAAAAATGCTCGAGTCTCCCATTGACTTCAATGGGGTTCGTTATTCGAAACGAGCACCCGAGCATCGGGAAAAATTCAACTCGAATAACGAGCAACCGAGCATTTTAGTGCTAGCTCATCTCTAGTGATCAATAGAGATAAACAAAGTTTTCAAAAATTTGATTTGGATGCTTCGTCAAATTTTTCCCAATTCAATATTTCAATATTAATTAAATTGTGTTAAATCAGCTATATCCCAGCCTGCAGGGAGAGTGTTGGTGTGGAAACGTCACATATGAGGCGATGTTGGGGAACACTATGCTGACTTTGCAGCTCAAGGAGGGCATGCTTTGCAGTGTAAGAGTGGCTGAAGTGCATGAACATTTTCATGCCCATTTTCAAGATGTCTTGCAGTTGGGTGTTAGAAGACAGGAACCGGGTTACAACCAGATTAAAGACACAGCACCGACAGAATGTTCTTCCCGTTATTGGTGACCATGGTTCCGATCTTCAGTTGGAGAGGTGACAGCCAGGATTCGATTTCTTGATGAAGGACGTGGAGCATTTCTTCCCCAGAAAGGCAGGCAAGGTGCAGAACAGCATGGCACCGCCATGCTCTACATAGGTGGCATGCTGGGGGACCACTCTGAACTGTGCCTACAGTGGAGGCTGAGAAGAAGGTGGAGGATGAGGAGGCAGAAGAGAGCATTGATGCTGGAATCTTAGCATGAGAACACAGAGGAGGCATTGCCAATACCTTGCCAAGTTGTATCTGGGTAGGAACCATATTTACCCAGTGGGCCATAAAGGACATATATTGTCCTTGACCATAGTTACAGCTCCACATGTTGGTGCTGCCGTAAACTGTACCAGACATCGACAGGCTCAAGGACTGGCCCACCTTCTGCTGTACATATGTATGCAGGGCCAGTACAGCTTTCATAGAAAAGTAGTGATGGCTTAGGACTCTCCACCTTGGCTCAGCACAAGCCATCAGTTTTCTGAAATGTGCAGAGTCAACCACATGGAAAGCGAGGGACTATAGAACCAGCAACTTGGGCAGGAGCATGTTCAGCTTATGCGCAATTGGATGAGTGCACGCATACTATTGTTTCTTTGCAATTGCCTCAGTGATCGATTGCTGGCAAAATGTGTGATGAGAAGGAGGAGGAGCATCAGGACCAGTAGATGATGGGAAGGAAACACAGCTGCCTTCTGCTGAGGTGGTGGAGCCCTGACTGCTGGAGAAGGGGTGCGGGCCATTGGGAGATGTGTCCGGCCGTACCACTACATTAGTGCCACGGCTTTCCCAGACCAATTTATGGTGATGCTACAAGTGTTGACACAGGGCAGTGGTGCCAACATTGGCACCCTGGCTGCACTTCACCTTCTGCAACAAATCCTACATACATAGTAACATAGTAACATAGTTTATAAGGCCAAAAAAGACATCTGTCTATTAAGTTATCCTGCAAGTTGATCCAGAGGATGGCAAAAAAACTGAGGTAGAAGCCAATTTTCCCCACTTTAGGGGAAAAAAATTCCTTCCCTACTCCAATCAGAATAACTCCCTGGATCAACAACCCATCTCTAGTAGCTATAGCCTGTAATATTATTACACTCCATAAATACATCCAGGCCCCTCTTGAACTCTTTTAGTGAATTCACCATCACCACTTCCTCAGGCAGAGAGTTCCATACTCTCACTGCTCTTACCGTAAAAAATCCTCTTCTATGTTTGTGTACAAACCTTCTTTCCTCCAGACGCAAAGGATGTCCCCAGTCACAGTCCTGGGAATAAATAGATGATGGGATAGATCTCTGTACTGACCCCTGATATATTTATACAAAGTTATTAGATCGCCCCTCAGTCGTCTTTTTTCTAAAGTGAATAACCCTAATTTTGATAATCTTTCAGGGTGCTGTAGTCCACTCATTCCAGTTATTACTTTAGTTGCCCTCCTCTGAACCCTCTCCAGCTCTGCTATGTCTGCCTTGTTCACAGGAGCCCAGAACTGTACACAGTACTCCATGTGTTGTCTGACTAGTGATTTGTAAAGTATCAGGACTATGTTCTCATCACGGGCATCTATGCCCCTTTTGATGCAACCCATTATCTTATTGGCCTTGGCAGCAGCTGCCTAACACTGGTGTCTACAGCTTAGTTTGCTGTCCAGTAAAATTCCTAAGTCCTTTTTCATGTCAGTGTTACCCAGTGTTTTACCATTTAGTACGTACTAGTGACTTGCATTATTCCTTCCCATGTGCATAACTTTACATTTGTCAGTGTTAAACCTCATCTGCCACATACGGCCATGCTAATGTTCTCAAGCGACTTGATGAAAAATTCCCACACTGGCGAGTATGGCATTTTACCCCCACCACTCCATGCTGAACGCCTGTCGCTGCCTCTATGAAACTGTGCACGCTCGTTGTTTAGTAGCAGACGGTCTACCCTGGGCACATTTGGCTCCAGATTTCACACTGCTGCCACTCTGCTCGCTCATAGCAATGCTTGCACCTGCTGGCTCAGCCGCACACTGCCACCCTGCCCCCATCTTATGAACAAGCTAGCACCCTCACCCCCCGATAATGGTGATGAAGCCCTTCTTCACCCGACTCCCACGTAAGATCGGTTACAGCATCATCCACTACTGTCTGCTCCTCTCTCGTGTCACCCCAGTCTCATGGCCGCGTCCCTGACTACTCACAACACCTGCTCCCACGTGACATAGTTGTCATTGTTGCTACTTGCATGCCTACAGGAGGAAGCTGCGGATCTCTCCTCCAAATCTGGGCTGGACAGTAGCTGCTGATTGTCCTCAATAATATCTACCTCACTGAAAAGCGAAGCAGAGCCAGGAGTATACATTACTTGGCACGGAGATTGTTCCTAGGCCATGCTTACTAGTCACCGACTCCTGGCTGTCGGTGTCTGATGTCAGTGGACATGATGTTGAAGACTGAGTCAATCATTCTAGGACAGCTGCTGCTACCAACCCCTTCTTCTACCAACCCCAGCTCCAGCAACAGTTTTGCCACTGCCCATTACTTTGGAGGGCCCTGGTAACTGTCTATTGGACATACTGTACTGTAACACTAACTATATATGCAGGGGCATAGCTAAAGGCTCATGGGCCCTGGTGCAAGAGTTTAGCTTGGGCCCCCTTCCCTTAGTGCCTTATGGCAAGAGGCAGGGGAGCACATAGCCTTCATTGAAACAGAACCCCCCATATGCTAATTTCTTGACCTAACCACTTTCCTCCAGCCAGAAGTGTAACTTGAAGATTCTGGCCCCTAGTGCAAAATCTATGATAGAGCCCTCCCAGCATGCACTTTCTATAATACTGGTGTCTTCTTATGTGGCAAAAGGGTCTTTGGGCCCCCTTAGTCTCCTGGGCCAGGTAGCGAATGCTACCTCTACACCCCATATAGCTACGCCCCTGTTTATATGTAAAATAAGTTCTTCAATGTATTCAGTGTAGACAGGGTATTCACCCCAATTTGAGAATCAAGGCCTAATAGAATTGCTTATGTGGTAAACAAGGTGGACACCCCTCTAACAGCAAAACAAGACAGGTTATTCACCCCAATTTGAGAATCAAGGCATAATAGAATTTTGTATCTATTAAATAATGTGGACACCCCTTTGACAGTAGAAATAGACAGGTTATTCATCCCCATTTGAGAATCAAGGCCTAATAGAATTGCTTATGTGATGAACAAGGTGGACACCCCTCTAACAGTAGAACAAGACAGGTTATTCACCACAATTTGAAAATAAAGGCATAATAGAATTTTGTATCTATTAAGTAATGTGGACACCCCTATAACAGTAGAACAAGGCAGGTTATTCACTCCAGTTTCAGAATCAAGGCCTAATAGAATTGTTTATCTATTAATATTAAACAAGTTGGAAACCCCAATAACAGCAAAATTAGCCAGTTTATTCACCCCAATTTGAGAATCAAGGCGAAATAGAATTGCTTATCTATTAAACAAGGTGGACACCCCAATAACAGTAAAAATAGACAGTTTATTCAGAATCAAGGCGTAATAGAATTGCTTATCTATTAAACAAGGTGGACACTATTTAATTATATAGGTCTATGCCCTACACAGGGATTAATGCATACTGCGCTGTCTCCTATGGATCCCTTCAGCATCAGATTACAGTTTCTGCCTTGTCCCTGCAGCCTCCCTATGGTGTCCCTACAGTGTATAAAAACTCTCCCTTCGATCTCTTTACACTGTCCTTGTACTCTCCCTATGCAATATTTCACAATTAAAAGCTTTTATCAACACTGTTTCTAGCACTTGTCACGTCTCTACCTAAGCACAGCTAACAGTGAAATGGCACAGACTGCGCAGGATGAGGTTTTTAAAGGGCTGTGACATCATAGAAGCTGGCTAGCTGCTGATTGCCTGTCTGCATGGCATTATGGGTGATCTTGCTTTCCCTGGCTTCTTACTTTCATTTTGTAATGCAAGTAGCCACCATTTTAGGAAAAAAAACTTGTTACCATGAAGCACAAGGAAATTTGGATTCATAGCAAATTAATTTTTTCCTAAACTTCTGTGCAAATTCCACTTTGAATGCTTTGATTCGCCCAACACTAGTCAATACCCTCAACCTCTGACTAGTTCCCCACTACCTGCATGGAAAAAAGTTACCCCACCAGAGAGCAGCATCCACCATATTGTTTGAATTTATGATAACTTGTTTTGTTCCTGAATATCTCTGTTAATGTGGACTTTTATGGTAGTAGTGAGCATTGTCATGTATTAGCAGTGGCGTAGCTATAGGGGTCGCAGCACCCGCAGTTGCGACTGGGCCCCTAAAGCAGGGGGGCACCCCCTTTCCACTTGCAGGGCCGCACCGCCAATTAGAGAAGTTGGGGGCGGCGGAGGGGCAGAGGGAGATGAGAAGCGCTCATCTCCATAGTCATCTGTATCGCCGTCCTCAGGACGGCGATACAGATGCCTGTACTGCGGGGCAGGGGAGGGAGAGGCGTCTCCCCTGCCCCTTCCTCTGATAGGCTGCAGGCACTAGGCCTGCAGCCTATCAGAGGCCGGCTCAGGCGGCACGATGACACAGGCCGGAAGAGGCCTGCATCGCATCGCTTCCAGCCTGATGGAGGTAAGTATTAGTGTTTATTTTTTTATTGTTGCAATCACGGACTGGAGCTCTATTGGGGACACTGGGGACATTTGTACTGGCACTGGGGGCATTTTTACTGGCACTGGGGGCATCATTTCTTATTGGCACATGGGGGCATTTTTCCTGGCACATGGGGGCACTGGGGGAACTTTTACTGGCACATGGGGGCATTTCTTACTGGCACTGGGGGCATTTACCCATCTTACTTGGGAGCATTTCTTAATGGCACGGGAGCATTGGGGGCATTTTTACTGGCACTGGGGGCATTTCTTACTGGCACATGGGGGCACTGGGGGCATTTTTACTGGCACATGGGGCACTGGGGGCATTTTTACTGGCACATGGGGGCACTGGGGGCATTTGTTACTGGCACATGGGGGCACTGGGGGTATTTCTTAATGGCACGGGAGCACTGGGGGCATTTTTACTGGCACTGGGGCCATTTTTACTGGCACTGGGGGCATTTTTACTGGCACATGGGGCACTTCTTACTGGCACATGGGGGCCCTGGGGGCATTTGTTACTGGCACATGGGGGCACTGGGGCCATTTCTTACTGGCACATAATTTGGGGGGCATCTATGGGTGTGGAGCACTTTTTACTGGCACATTATTGGGGTGAAATTTTGGGGGCACTTCTGGCACATTATTGGGGCACTTCATACTGGCACATTATTGGGGCACTTCTTACTGGAAGCATTATTACTTCTGGGGCACAGTGGGGACATTAGTACTGTTGGGGGCACTATTACTAACAAGTGCACTCTGGCAGAGAATTATTAGTTGGGACTGTGGGGAGCATTATTACTGTGGGGGGCACCCTGGCACAGTATCAGCATAGCACAGTTATTTCTGAGGGACATTATGTTTACACTATTACTGTCAGGGACAACAGAAAAATGTATTGACATTGTTATATTAGTGCAGGCGTTGATTTAGTATTCTAGATTCACACTTCTGTCCTTGATTACTTTTGCCCTGGTATGTAAGTTTTTCTAGTCTCCTGTTCAAGTAAATACAGTTGATGTGGCTTTCTGGCTCCTGTATGTGTTACATGACAACACAGTCTAAGTCTTGACAAAGACACAACATTCACCAGATTTTTTGACCAGGGGCCTAGCTAGAGGTCACAAAGTACTGATACCAGGTGTGTATCTTTGACCCTAGGTGAGGTCCCTAATCAAAATCACAAGAAAGGTGGTTGCTGTAGATGAAACTGTCCCATCCAGTTTCCATGGGTAGCAAAAAAATGTTCTATATAATACTTTTTTGAGTTGTATTGACTCCTTCTACAGATCAGTTTATAACACCAGAACAATTTAAAGCAAAAACTGTGAAAAGACTGTCATGCTATGGTAATGACATCACATGTGTATTTTAATATAACAAAAAGTTCAAAAACGCATATAACAATATTAACCTGTTACCACACCATGACGTGCCTGCACGTCATGGGCTGCCCTGCCTTAAGGCACTGAGACGTGCAGGAACGTCATGGCTTCTAACTGTCACCCTGCCAGAGTGCAGGGTGACAGAATCGCAGGGCCGACTGTTTCCGACAGCTTAGGCTCTCAGCAACACTCTGGGGGACCAATCAAAGCCCTCCACCACCCACGATCGCTGTGATTGGTCAGTCTGCAGAGACTGACCAATCGCAGAGTGCAGCAGCGCAGCTCCGATGTCCTTGAGGACATCGGGGCTGCGCTGCTATGTTTTAATTTTACAGGATGGCCAAGCGGAACCTCCGACCCACCCACCCACAGCAGCGTCGTCCGGTAAGTAATAAATCACCCCCCCTTCAATCACCCCCCCCCATTTTCAGGATTGCTGAGCGGTATTAGATTGTCAGCTGTAACATACAGCTGACAATCTAATGCAATAGCCGACAGCAATGTCGGCCGTTTAACCCCTTCCATGCCGCGGTCCGTAGGGACCACGGCATGGAAGTGGTTAACAGGGAGGAATGGTGTGGCCAGAAGAGAGGAAGGGAGCTTCCTCCCCCCTCCCATCGGGACGCTGCTCTGCTGTGGCAGTGTCCCGATGGTTACCATGGCAACTGGACGCCATCCAGCATGCCATGGTATATGAAGCCTGACCAGGCTCCTGCTAAAGGCAGGAGCCTGATCAGGCTTAGTGTAAAGTAAAAATACACTGTAGTACACTATATAGTGTATTGCAGTGTATTATATAGACATCAGATCCACTGGATCTTCAAGAACCAAGTGGGTCCGAGTCAAAAAAGTGTAAAAAAAACGTTAAAAAAATCATTTTTTCCCATATACGCACATTTATAATTGAGTAAAAATAAATAAAATAATAAAATACCCTAGACATGTTAGGTATCGCCGCGTCCGTAACAACTTACTCTACAAAAATCTCACATGACCTAACCCCTCAGATGAACACAGTAAAAAAAAAAAAAAACTATGTCAAAAAAGCCATTTTTTGTCACCTTACATCACAAAAAGCGTCATACCAAGCGATGAAAAAGGCGTATGCCCCCCAAAATAGTACCAATATAACAGCCATCTCATCCCACAAAAAAGTAGCCCCTACCTGAGACAATCGCCCCAAAAATATAAAAACTACAGCTCTCACACCATGGAGATACTAAAACATGATTTTTTTTGTTTCAAGAATGAAATTATTGTGAAAAACTTAAATAAATAAATAAAAAAAGTATACATGTTATGTATCGCCACGTCCATAACAACCAGCTCTACAAAAATCTCACATGACCTAACCCCTCAAGCGAACGCAGTAAAAATGAATAAATAAAAGCTGTGCCTATATTACCAATTTTTGGGTCACCTTGCCTCAAAAAGTGTAATAATTAGAGATGAGCGAGCATACTAGTCCGAGCTTGGTGCTCGTTCGAGTATTAGGGTACTCGTAAGTGCTCGCTGCTCGGACGAGTATCTCACCATGCTCGAAGAAATGGCAACTTCCGCATCGTGCTTTTTTGGCGCCTATAAACACAGCCAATCACAAGCCAGGAGACTCTACGGTACACCCAGCATCACGTGGGGCCCTTACATGTCGATAGCAGGGCTTGGCTGGCCTGATCAGGTGACCCTGGAATATACTAGTGACTGGCCGCGGTGCTCGGCTCAGATGCAGTCTGGATGTCGTTAGGGATAGAGCTGCTGCCTTTCAGGGAGAGTGTTAGGGCCTGCATTTAGTTCTCTGTTAGGCAGGAATCACCCACAAAGAACCCAACAGCCCTTCTAAGGGCTAGAAGACATTTTTTTTTTTTTGTCTCCTGGCTTGGCTGGCTGGCACTAGTAGTGCAGCTATCGCCATATATAACCCCCTTTTTTTATGTTATATCTCAGTGATACAAATCCATTGCACACAGCAGTGTGGAACCATTCTGTGTGTCACAGTTCAGTACACTCACTATTTTCTGTCCAGGTGACACTTTCTGTACGTCACAGAATACAACCAAGTCATTTGCTACCTGTTACGTATACAGCTTGATCCTAAAAATCTCTGTGCGACATTTGTCTGGGTCGCAGTCTAAATAGCCACCGTCAGTAGGGTGTCAGTCAGCTCTACCATAGTTTCTGCACGTCACATTCCAAAAAAAACAAAAATCCAAAACAAAATATACAAAAAAATTAGTTTTTTTGTTGTTTTAGCTCAGTGATACAAATCCATTTCACACAGCTGCGTGTAACCTTTCTGTGTGTCACAGTTCAGCACACTCGCTCCAATCCGTATATTCTGTCCAGGTGACACTTTCTGTACGTCACAGAATACAACCAAGTCATTTGCTACCTGTCACGTATATAGAACGATCCTAAAAATCTCTGTGCGACATTTGTCTGGGTCGCAGTCTAAATAGCCACCGTCAGTAGGGTGTCAGTCAGCTCTACGATAGTTTCTGCATGTCACGTTCCAAAAAAAAACTAAACTAAAAAAAAAAAAATTAAAAAAAAATTATTTTTTTTGTTGTTTTAGCTCAGTGATACAAATCCATTTCACACAGCTGCGTGCAGGGGCTGGCTGGCAAATTTTAGCCCGGGGGGCAAGCACAGAGCACTGGCCCATGTGTAGCGCCCCACCTTAACCTGTTTAACTCCGCCTACCATATAAAGTCGGTATAGGTAACTGGGCTTTAAATAATTAAAAGGCGGCAGCCGGTTGTGTTTTCATGTTGGGATCACACGCACATGTGCAATCCCAGATACAGAACATGAGTCCGTAGCAACAGCCTGATGATTAGAGGGGCAAGATTTACCAACTCCTGAGCTGAAGAGACTCCATAATGGGATCTGATCAGGAAGCAGCTTCTCTACCGGACAAAAAAGTTTTGCGTGCAGGACTTTTCTGTCCGGTCTTTTTGACAGAATCTGTGACAGTGGCCCGAACTCAGATGTGAATGAATGGTATTAGATTGAAGTATAGTATCAGATGCACGTATAACACACATATACAGAGCAAGAACCAAGATCACTACATACATACACCAGAACCAGACCTATAAGTCAAATACTGCACAAGAACCAAGTTCACTACATGAATACAGCACCAGAACCAAACCAATGAGTCAAATACTGCTCCAGAACCAAGTTCACTACATATATGTATATCACCAGAACCAAACCCATAAGTCAAATACAGTACAGAACCAAGTTCACTACATATATATAGCACCAGGACCAAACCCATAAGTCAAATACAGTACAGAACCAAGTTTACTACATATATATCACCAGAACCAAACCTAGAAGTCAAAAACAGCACCAGAACCAAGTTCACTACATGAATACAGCACCAGAACCAAACCTAGAAGTCAAATACAGTACCAGAACCAAGTTCACTATATATATATACAGCACCAGAACCAAACACATAAGTCAAATACAGTACCAGAACCATGTTCTCTTGCATGAATAGAACACCAAGAACCAAACCTAGAAGTCAAATACTGCACCAGAACCAAGTTCACTATATATATATATATCACCAAAACCAAACCCATAAGTCAAATACAGTACCAAAAACAAGTTCACTACATAAATACATTACCAGATTTTAAATGTTTAGTACAGATACCATCTGAGTAGTCAGGTCAGTCCTCGCCATATGAAACTACAGCTCCCAGTATGGGCCTGAACAGCAGTAAAGGGATGCTGGGAGTTGTTGTTGATACCACCCATCATCAGCTGTAGATCATCCAGGTGACTACAGCTCCCATCATACACAGTCAGTAGCAGAATAATCACTTCCATCTAGTGACCTACAGATGTCGTCTCCTCCTGAGTTTTTCTCCATCTGGTTCAGACCACCATGACGACTTCTCCCGTCCACAATTCAGCTCTGCAGATTTTGCCGAGAAGATCTCTTCAGCTTCTCTCTTTATCAACACATTGGTATCCTGCATACTGACACAGACTCATCTCAGTGCCACATGCTGTGCCCTGAATATAACAGCAGCATTAGTGCTACACACAGGGCCCCCAATGTTAGTGCCACATACTCTGTGCCCTCTGTATACAGTGCCATATGCTTTGCGCCCTTTGTATATAGTGCCACATACTCTGTGGCCTCTGTATATAGTGGCACATGCTCTGTGCCCTCTGTATACAGTGCCATATGCTCTGTGCCTTCTGTATATAGTGCCACATTCTCTGTGCCCTCTGTATATAGTGCCACATGCCCTTTGCCCTCTGTATATAGTGCCACATACTCTGTGCCCTCTGTATATAGTGCCACATGCTCTGTGCCCTTTGTATATAATGCCACATACTCTGTGCCCTCTGTATATAATGCCACATACTCTCTGCCCTCTGTTTATAGTGCCACATGCTCTGTGCCCTTTGTATATAATGCCACATACTCTGTGCCCTCTGTATATAATGCCACATACTCTGTGCCCTCTGTATATAGTGCCACATACCCTTTGCCCTCTGTATATAGTGCCACATGCTCTGTGCCCTGTGTATATAGTGTCACATGCTCTGTGCCCTGTGTGTATAGTGTCACATGCTCTGTGCCCTCTGTATACTGCCATATGCTCTGTGCCCTCTGTATAAAGTGCCATATGCTCTGTGTCCTCTGTATATAGTGCTATACGCCCGGTGCCCTCTGTATATAGTGCCTCGTGCTCTGTGCCCCCTGTATATAGTGCTACATGTTTTGTGCCCTTTAAAAATAGTGTCTCTTTGATGTGCCCCCTTTATGTATATGCTTCTATCTGCCCCCTGAATACAGCGTACACACACTGTATTATAATACTCTGCAGAAGCTAGAATGTAGTGGGTACCAAAAGGTGTGACATGGTTACATGTTGCTGAAGGTCAAATGACAAGAGGTATAATAGATGCAGTGGATACAGATATATAGTATATACAGCAGTGTACTGATATGTGAGGTGTAATAGAAGCAGTGCACTGATATCTGTATACACTGCATGTATTATACCTCGTACCTCACATATCGGTACACTGCTGTATACACTATATACCTGTACACACTATATCTATTATACCTCATACCTCACATACAGTGGCGTAGCTATAGGGGTCGCAGCGGTCGCAGTTGCGACCGGGCCCCTAAGCCAGGGGGGCCCCGAGGGCCCCCCTTGCCACTTGCAGGGCCGCACCGCCAATTAGCCGGGTGCGGTGCGGCCCTGCGGACAGTTGCGGGCGGCGGTGGGGCAGAGGGAGATGAGCGCTTCCATTGTGGAAGCGCTCATCTCCATAGTCATCTGTATCGCCGTCCTCAGGACGGCGATACAGATGCCTGTATTCTACTGCGGGGCAGGGGAGGGAGAGGCGTCTCCCCTGCCCGTTCCTCTGATAGGCTGCAGGCACTGGGCCTGCAGCCTATCAGAGGCCGGCTCAGGCGGCGCGATGACGTCATCGCGCCGCCTGAGCCGTACAGCGCGGGACACAGGCCGGAAGAGGCCTGCATCGCATCGCTGACAGCTCCATGGAGGTAAGTATTAGTGTTATTTTTTTATTGTAGCACGGACCGGAGCTCTATTGGGGGACATGGGGGCATTTTTACTAGCACATGGGGGCACTTTTACTGTCCATGGGGCATTTTTACTGCACATGGGGGCACTGGGGGCATTTTTACTGGCACATGGGGG
>ONZH01016308.1:0-118224 GCA_900303285.1 Rhinella marina
GTAGGATATTTAACTGAGAGAGAAAAAAAAAGCGTATTCCATAGACTGATGCTAACTGTACAGCACACAACATAATTGTTTACTGGACTATAGTATATATAAATGACAGAAAAAACGTATTCCCTTGACTGGGATGAGATCCCAGCAAGCCAAGGTACAGCAGCAGCAAAAATGAGTACTGAGAGGACTTTGGGCAATTTCTTTGGGGTCTGTGTGGACCACGTGCTGTCCCTTCTGCCACCAGTCGCTGTGCACAGTGTACAGCCAAGATGGCGGTAGCTGCACTACAAGTCCCAGCCAGCAGCCAGGAGGAGACAAAAAAAAGGTGCTTGTAGCCCTTAGAAGGGCTGTTGGGTTCTTTGAGAATGATTCCTGCCTAACAAAAATCTAAATTGAGGCCCTATCACTCTCCCTTACAGACAGCAGCTCTATCCCTCTATCTCATGCAGGCGGCGTCTGACGCGAGCAGTGCGGGACAAGATTCTTATGTTCCCAGGTCATCTGATCTGGCCAGCCAATCCCTGCTATCGACTTGTAGGGGTCCCACATGATGCTAGGAGGTACCAAAGACTCTCCTGCATGTTGATTGGCTGAGAAAAGACGCCTAACATGCAGGAAGAGGAAGATGCCATTTCCTCGAGGATCGCGATATGCTTGTTCGAGTATCGAGCATGTACGAATACCCAAATGCTCGAACGAGCACCAAGCTCGGACGAGCATGTTCGCTCGTCTCTACTCCCTATGAAACAAGACCCGCTTTTTAATCAATATAAAGTGGCTTGTTTTAGAGGAAGTTGTTGGTAGTAACAATGATCACATCAAAAGGAAATTATTACAAACGGAAATGTTGTAATATTTTGTAAACCTTTGCAATTTAGCAATATGCTCGCTATTGTTTTAATAGGTGATTGACTTCTCATTAGATGAGTTCCTGAATGAAAGGGAATGCGCCTGAAACCGTGTAGTAGCGCATTCTGTGTTTTTTTCTACCTCCGTGAATTTTGTCTATTATGGACTTGGTGTTACTGGTTTGGATTTCTATTGGTTATATTAGTTTTTGTACCTACATGTAAAATGAATTTCTCAACATTCTTGGCATACAGTATGTTGTTTCCAAAAATGGGGTTATGTTCTTTTTTTTATTTAACCTCAGGGCCTCTCAAACTGTCAGAAAGTGCTACATAAATTACCAAACCATGCCTCAAATGCACCATGTTCTTTTTTTGTCTGTACTTTACAGTGTGCCCATATAGCATTTTATGATTACATTTGGGGTGTTGCTGTATTGGCGAGAAAATGGGTAAGAAATTGAGGTGTCTTCTTTCTCCTTTTACTCATGAAAATAAAAAAAATCTGGGGCTAAGGCTACATTTTATTTGAAAAAAATGCAATTTTAATTTTCATATCCAGATGTTTCTAAATTCTGTGACAAGCATATGGGGTCAAAGCACTCATTACACACATGAATAAATTCCATGAGGGTTGTAGTTTTCAAAATGGGGTCACTTTATGGCGTTATACACTGTAGGGATATGTCTGGGTCCCTTCAAATGAACGTTTGCACCCAAAAAGCATTCCAGCAAAATCTGCCCTCCAAAAGCCAACTGGCTCTCTTTCTCATCTGAGCCCTGTGGTGTTCCCACAAAACAGTAATTAATCTGTTAACCGTTGCAGTGTTACAGAGAATAAATGAATTAAAATTGAAAATCTACCAAAAAAAGTTATATTTTGAAATTTTATCCATTTCTGTTATTTTTTGTTCAACATCTAAAGAGTTAACTAAGTTTGTAAAAATCAGTTCTGAATAAATTGAGAGGTATGATCAGTGGCATGCCTAGGGTGTTTGGCACCCAGGGCGGGTCCTTTATCTGGAACTCCTCCACCCCCAAATACTTTTAAAAAAAATTGTACCTCCTCACAGTAGTATTGGCCTCATTGTATAACCTTCACAGTAGTTTTGTACATATGTGTGCCCCTTCACAGTAGTTATGCCCACATTGTGCCCCCTTGCAGTAGTTATGCCCTCTCTGTGCTCCTTTCACAGTTGTAATGTCCTCTTTGTGCCCCTTCACAGTAATAATCCCCATTGTGCCCATTTTACAGTAATAATCCCCATTGTGCCCTCTTCATAGTAAAAATCCCCATTGTGCCCCCTTTATAGTAATAATCCCCATTCTGTCCCCTTCATAGTAATAATCCCTATTGTGCCCCCTTTATAGTAATAATGCCCATTATGCCCCTTTATAGTACAAATGCCCAATGTGCCCCCTTCAGAGTAATAATGCCCATTGTGCCCCCTTAATAGTAGAAATCCCCATTGTGCCCCCTTCACAGTAATAATGCCCACAGTGCCCCTTTAACAGAAATAATGCCATCTATGCCCTTTTCATTGTAGTAATGCCCTCTGGCTCTGTACTCCCTTGATAGTAGAAGTGCCCATTGTGCCTCCTCCATAGTAATAAAGCCCTCTGTGCCCCCTCCATAGTATTAAGGCCCTCTGTGCCCTCTCCATAGTAATAAAGCTCTCTGTGCCCCCTCTGTATTAAAAAACAAAACAAAACAAAACAGTAACTACTGTATTTATCTTGTCCCATTCCTGAAGCTCACATACCTCTCTTCCCTGCAGGCACAGATCGCTCTGCAGCAATGTGTGGGCAAGGCTTATGCAGATTCCTGGGCTGCAGGCTCCGCCCACACATACTGGCAACGCAATTTGTGCCTGCAGGCTGAATGGTGGAGCAGGGAGAAGTCTTCCAGCTTCACCATTCTGTGTGCCGCCGGCCTGAAGGAGGGGAGGAGCACTGGGATCTGAGTGGTGAGTGACAGGACCACAGCTCCCTGAACTCCAGCAATGAGCGCTTGTGAAGTAGGAAAGAAGGGATTAAACCTTATTTTTTATAAAAAATATCAATTCTGGGTAAGGGATATTGTAGAAACAAAGAATGATACTTTTGTCAGGTTTTCTATCTTGAGTCATTTTCCATTTAACCTCCGATATAGACGAGTGCCGTTTTGCAAGCAATAAATGTTATGTCACTTACTGGTTTATATTTTATGGTTATCGAGTCACACCTAAATGAGTAGAGCAATAAAATTTTAACTGCTTTTATACTTCAATCACTCAAATAGAAAGGTAATGTGGCTTGATTTTGCAAGTGCTTGAAATTAAATGCATGTTAAGGAGATGAAATGTATGGACTCTGTGCTCATATGTGTTATATATAGTGAAATCATTCATATATACAGTATGTGATTATCAACTCAAGGTAAAAAAAAAAAAACTATGTATTGTACAGTAGTATGTTAAACCATTGTGGAATGCTATATACAGGGTAAACCTGTTAATTAAACATGTTTATTAATCTGAATGCTGTCATAATAGATGTTATTTAGATTATTAAAAACATATTATAATTATATATCCTATGTGATGAAACTCTAATATATATTTGTATTAAAGCCTATTTTCAAGACTTCTATAAAGCCTTGTTGCATACCTGATTTCACATGAAACAGAAACAAAAAAAATGTGGCACTCTTTAATATCAAAATCATGCATTTATTATTGTATCATATTTTAGCCTCTCATAGAATTATCCGTATTTATTTGTACCGTAAAAATGCATTATGCCTGCTAGGGTTGAGTGAACCAGATTTGTTTTAAAACTTTGTTTATAATATGCGCTCCATACCACAGTTAAATGTATGGGCACCTCTGAGGTCTTTTTCTTCTAGCCACAAGTAAGGCTACTTTCACACCAGCGTTTTTGCTGGATCTGTCATGGATCAGCAAAAACGCTTCCGTCATGATAATACAACCGTCTGCATCTGTTCTGAATGGATCCGGTTGTATTATCTTTTAAATAGTCAAGACGGATCCGTCATGAACTACATAGAAATTCAATGGGGGACGGATCCGTTTTCTATTGTGTCTGAGAAAACGGATCCGTCCCCATTGACTTACATTGTGAGTCATGATGGATCCGTTTGGCTCAGTTTTGTCATGGGGACACCAAAATGCAGCAAGCAGCGTTTTAGTGTCCACCTCCAAGACTGATTGCTGACTGAACTGAAACAAAACTGATGCATTCTGAACTGATCCTTTTCCATTCAGAATGCATCAGGACAAAACTGATCAGTCTTGGAATCATTTTTGCAGAGCCTCTGACGGATCCTGCAAAAACACTGGTGTAAAAGTAGCCTAAGATGAGACTTGCTCAGTGATGTTACAGTTCGGTTCTGCACATACATTACTGTTTCAAAATCCCAAGCCGAACTTGGGTTTGTGCCTCATTAATATTGATGGATGGGTGTATGCAGTATCTGACAGAAAATTATCTTAAACAGTATAAAGAGTCACAAGCAAGCATCTATACTAAGCTAAAAAGGGCAGTGTAGGGAAAGAATACAAAGAAAGAAATGTGTAGAATACTAGGGACTTTGATCAGAGAAAGCAGTATTCATTGTGGTTGTAGAAGGGGAAGGACATTTAATTGCTCCTCTTCAAGTTACAGAAAACGTGCTTGCAATTTTGTTATAACCATTTCAGATTTTGTGTCACTGCGTAACAAACCTTTGACTTTTCATTTAGGAAAATTGTGAGTTTACATTAGGCTCATAATAAAATGTCTGGAATATGGAATGATTCGAAACAGAAGACCCAGGTCTTGTCCTCCCAGAGAACATGGGTGCTAGTAGCATCAGATATCCTGTTAGAAGTAGTAGTAGCAGCAGTAGGACATAGTCATAGTTGTCCCTGCTGGCTTCAGAAAGGTGCAACATTACCACTGAGGAAAAAAAGGATGAGATTGTAGATTGGATGCTTCACTTCTCCTCTCAGTCAAAACAGGATGACATGGAGGTGACTTAATCTGACACCATGCCTTGAAGCCAGAGGTCATAGCATTCCTCCTGCTCCTCCTCCTCCTCCTTGTAGCTCCAGAGAAACATTTTAGTAGCATCCTCTTTGTGTTCACTGCCCTCTCCTTGTGGGGTGCCTTATTTTTTCATAAGAGGCAACAAAACCCCACTCTGGCATATAGTCAAAATAAACTCCCTATTGGGACTTGTGTGAGAGCAGTGAGCGTTTGGACTGCAATAAGGAGGAGGTCCCAGAGGAGATAGGGAATGCATAGCTGTGGTGGTAGTAGTGGTGATGACACTTGTAGCCATGGTGGAGACAGTCGAGGCAATGGTAGCAACAGTGGAACTCTTGGAAAATACAGATCAGGAAATCTGGAGGGGCGGCAGGAGTCCAACATGTGATATCACAGTCTAATAAAAGTCGTGGGGAGGGTGAGGACTTTAATGATAATTGTGTATTTGACAGGACCTGGAGCTTGATTGGGGTGTTGAGGAGGAGACATCAAAGGAGAAGGATGGTGATTGTGGCACCAACATAGAGTAGAAGCAATGTGTGGCCAAAACCTCCAAAAGGACAGGCAGGGCCAGATCTGCTACTATTGTGGTCAGCTTGGAAACTGGTGATGTTACTGATACATTGGTGCAGGCTCAAATCGCCTCAGAACTATTCCAAGCTTGGCTGCCTCTAGCTCTGTGAGAGCAACTCCTGTATGACGTTTTTCTCTATAAGGCTCAAACAAAAAACACAGCCAGGTGCAAGATCTGCATTATTAGAACAAGCCATGTGCATTCAAACACAAACTGAGGTAACAGGACTCTATTGCAACACATGAGGCTGCATCACTGGCTCCTGTGTAAAAATAGAACTGGCCAGCATTTTCAGTCAGAGCTAGTTTGGCCTCCTCCAAGTTTTCTTTCTGGCAGCCAACCCACATACCCAAGCAGTACAGTGTCATTATTATCAGCTGCTTCTTCTCCTGCTCAGAATCCTCCTCCTCCTTGTCCACTACTCATGAGACATCCATAATAGAATATGTGGCCATGAGAAAACTATTCTTGATCAGCAAGTGCATGTTGAACTTCCACCTGGCCAAGTTGCTGGTAGTTCACTTGCTGCTGTACCAATTATTAGTGGTAAAAATGATGCACTTCTGTGCTGTTGCCTAAATTAAAATTTTCTAGGCTCTGGCCCAGGTGGTGTGGTGGGACTCTTGGCTAGGTCATCTTTTACTAAAAGTTCTGAATCCTAGAAAACTAGAGTGTTATATACCAACATTCATGGCAATTAGAGAAACTTTGTTTAGGGTAGAATCAACTCGGGTCCGAACCAAACCTTTTGAAAAATTTAGAGAAACTGAAGCAAACAATCTAAAAAAATTAATCTCTAGTCTGTACAACATATTCATTGTTAAATATGATCAATTTAGATGCATTAGGATAGATACCACTTACTGTACTCTGGACAAACTATATTACTAAAGGGAAAAATTCTTGCCCAGCAACAGTTGGAGAATTAAAGGGGCCCTACAGATAACTAGGAGTCACCACAACAGCCAGAGTCATAGGAAGCCATTGTATAGAAAATACTGTGATACCCTGATATGCCTAGATGTATGAGAAGAGGTGGAGGTCCTTCTCAGGTTCTGATCAGATATGTTCCTGAGCATTCACAGTATGCAGCTGAACAAGAAGATTAAAGACCATATCTGGTCAAGATTTGAGCCAAACTGCCCATATCCAGTCCTAGTGGTAATCTGAACACAGTGGAGACTGTGGCATTGGTAGTGCAAAAGAGGAGTAAGCACTGCTTCACAGGTCAGCATACAAGAGGCTTTTTATTATGGCCAGTAACTCTTTAAGACTGTTTTGGTGACCAATGAAGCTCTGGTTGGTTGGCAATTCAGAGACTTGGTATGTTTAAGCATTTAGGCCTGAGCTGTAGTTAGACTATTTAAACCAGGCACTCATATTAGGTCAGTGGTGCTTCTGATTGGATACTGGTTAATTTACCCTCTTTCTGTCACCTTACTCCACAGCTGGAACCTGAATCCCTAGCAGTCAAGGACACCCCAGCTCATGGCAGGGTCTGCTGAATTCCTAGGGGTAGCCTTAGTCTCTGCTAACTGCAGTGGTGTGTGATGACAGGGAGCTGTTTTAGTGTGTTGGCTGCAGTTCCTCTCTGTTCCTGACTATAATACTATATCTGGCCATTATATGACTTGCATCTGAAATTTTTGTAACAATTGTGTATGCCTCTGCAGTCCCCATCTCTAATTTTGACTGTTCCCTAAGTTAGCGGGTTGAGACTGTCTGCTAAGAATACACATAAAGAAACAAGAGACTGTGCTGCCTAACAAAGATGAGTGAATAGATTCTAAATTAATTGGATTAGTTACGAATTTCACAAAATACTAGCAATTTGCTTCAGACGAATCGTGCAAAAACGACACCCAGCACCATTTTACTGTAAAAACGACAATAGGTAAAAATGACAAGAAGACAGCAGGTAAAGGCTTACATGACCCTGAGAGGGAGAAGGGAAGTCATGCCCTGATTGGATCAGAGGTTGATGGACAGAATGATTAGTTAATCGGGGTGAAGTATTCAGCCAGGTCTTTCTATTCAAAGCAAGCCAGATACTATTCTGTGCTTATCTGTGGAAATGGTAGGATGTATTGTGGCTGTGTCTGACAATTGCAGACAAAAGCAAGTTACTATATACTATAGTATATACTTTAGTATACTATAGTATACTACAATATATATATATATATATATATATATATATATATATATATATATATGTAGATTTTAGAGTTTTATCAGGAAAAGCATAGAGAGTGAGGAACTAGTCTCTGCCTCAGTTGTTACATACAAAATACTAGCAAGTTCTGTATTATAAAATCTAGCAAGAAACTCACATTTTTATGTGTAAACAGCTCTCCAGCTTTTTTTTTTTCTTTTGTAAAAAAAAGGTTTCTACAATTCATCATAAGCGTATTACCAGGACCCCAATAGCATGAATGAAATAAACATCCTGCTAACTCCATTCCACTTGCAAATGAATGAGGTATGCATATGTGAGTATTTATACACTCTTTTGGATGACGCTTATGGATAAATGAAAGTGGTTATTTATTGCTGACCTCATAATGCTGCTACCGCTGTCTGCTTACCTGCCATCATGTTCCATACCTTATGGCTGCCGCTGTCACCACAGCTGCTTCTCCCTGCCGCTAATCCCCCTACTGTCACTTCCATTATCCCCATTTTCACTACCATTACCCCTACAGAGTCACTACTGCTACTATGTTTTCTGATCCATGCTGTGCCGCTATTGCTGACGCTACTATTGTGGCCACATGCCACTACCATACTACTACCCTTTCCACATCCACACTGTACTTCTGCTGTTCCCAAATAAAAGAGAACATTTTTCCAAGCTTTTTTTAAATTCAGAAAAAAACACTGTTTCTTCTGACATTTAACACTTATGTGTGTGTAAATATAAAATAAATTTAAATTATATAAAATAAAAATAAGTACAGGCATTCTTTTGTTAGCACCTTTTTTTATGCTTCTGCAGAACAAGCCACTGTTTCTCATAACATTAACATGTGTTTTTGTATAAAACGAGGCAGGGATCTGCCCCTGTAAAAGTCATAATTTTTGGACACTTGGTCCCAAAGGGCACTGTCCTCATTTCCGCCATGGTGTGTGTTGAAACACTATCTTCCCCCAATAAGAAACAATTTTTAGAAGCTTTTCCTAACACATGCAACAGTGCAGTGTGTTTTAAAAACACAATTTGTTAACACCATCAACTATGCATTTACCTATAGCTATTTATATATGTCAGTGTCACATTGACATTATTTGCTATTGCTGTCTTTTCATTAAAGGGCTTAAAAAGAAGAGGAAAGAATGCACAAAAAATTGTAAAAAAAACATATTTAAAAAGCGGAGAACAAGATAATATAAAAAATCTATCAAAGGAGTCAAAGGAAACCTTTGAATAAGTTTGCTCATCTCTGCTACATAACTCTCATAAGTCCTGATACATAGCAACAGTAATAACATCATATAGATGTACTGCGTACATTTAGATGTACAACAGTGAACTGAGACGGTAACTCACTTACTAGCCAGAAGCATAGTCTGTGCATCTTTCTGTCTTAGCCTCTCTGCAGGCCTTCCCTCCTTATTCTGCCCCCCCATAAACATCTATTTGCTGCAGATATAATCTGATCCTTCAGTAAGTTACTGACTTGACTTTATTGTACATAGATTTGAGTAAACTGAGAATTAAGTCCCCTTTATACAGGACAACCGACCAGGCAATTATTGATATAGTTGAGGTGAGAGCTGCATTTCCATGTGGCAATAATTTCCTTTTTATGGAGACAAGCAATCACTACTGAAATCCCTGATGCCAATACAGATTCACTTTTTCTGGGCAGCTGATCTCCGTTTACACTGAATGATCTGCTGTCCAGGAATATTGGTATTTGCATCAATGATGTTTTCTAACGTTTGCTCCTTTACCGATAGATTGATGGCACTTTTACAGATGGTGATTATTGGGAAAATATTGTGATAATATACATTACACAGTTTATCATATCAGTTTTGTTTATACTACTTTTGTTTTTATTTTTGGGTATTTCTATGTGTCCATGTACGCCTATTACTTACTGTAAAAATGCACAATATATATATATATATATATATATATATATATATATATATATATATATATATATATATATATATACACCAAGACAGAAAAAACACAGCAGCACAGTAACAGTGATGGCGGGTGCAAAAAATCCTCAATGGCTCCAGGCACAGAGTCTTCAATCAATAAATCCCAATAAGTGAGGCAGCACACCAGGCTTGTGTAAACGGCCATGGAGCAGGGCTGAAACATTGCATGGAATAAAGATCCACTACCGTTTACACGAGCCTGGTGTGCTGCCTCACTTATTGGGATATATATATATCTCATATATTGCTGAAATATCACCCATAAAAATAGAAATTTAAAGAATATAATGCTTTTCAACATATGTCATTTAGTGCACAGTCTCAGCTCATCATTTTTTATTTTATGGTAGATGATGCAAAAAGTTAACTGTCTCTAAGGATTCGCATCTCTTCCAGACAGCACTGATACACCTGTAGCTCAGACACAGCAGTAGTGCAAAAGCTGTACGCAAGTCAGCCCTGTGGGATATCTGATTATTCAGTCTCCAGACTCTCGCCTCTACAATCATAGATAGATTGCTTTTTGACATAAAAACTGTGTTGCTTGTGCTTGGATTCCAATTGTGAGTCTACTTTATCACTGTGTTATTGAAGGCATATCACCTAACATGCTATCAGCTGAGCTCAATTCTAATAAACTGTTTTAACTGTTAAGCTGTTTGTTCTATTTAATACTAGCAACTGCATGCACATATTTGAAAAGAGAGGAAAAAGACTATAGACCCAATAAACCTATTTTGAAGGTCTGATTATTATAAAAAAAACAAATGCAAAATAGAATGTTTTATGTTAGAAACGTATAAAAAAAATCTAAGAATGGAAAGAATGCACTGAAATCTGGCATTAAGGCATGTGTTCTGTTACTGAAGAGTATGACATATAATAAAGCTATCACCAAGGTAAGCTTCCAGAACACAACAGGCTCTTCCACAAATATCTTTATATTTAACTACTATATGTTCAATACTTTCTGGGAAGAATAACTGAGATATGATAGACACTAATAATAAAGTGTGATTGCAAAGAGCACACAGGCGACTAATCCATTTCAGACTGTGCCATGTAAAATACGGCAGCCTGCACAGGGTCAGTTTTTCAAAACTGCTGTATATTTGCAGTCCTTTAAACCCCTCCCTGATCATAAAATTGGGAACATGTATGGCATTTACCAATTTCTGTTCTTGGATGATGAT
Source organism: Rhinella marina (assembly GCA_900303285.1). Lineage (NCBI taxonomy): Eukaryota > Metazoa > Chordata > Amphibia > Anura > Bufonidae > Rhinella > Rhinella marina. The sequence continues at coordinate 10,824 of ONZH01016308.1, forward strand.
TGTCCATGTACAGAGCCTGCATCTAAAGCTAAGGGAGGGAAATCAAGGAAAATGTAAAATAGAATTTCGGTTTTGGTGCTATAGTAATGTCATATATTACACAAAGTACACATAATTGACAATACTATGCAAGAGAGAATTCAATGATTCATTTTTGTGAGTAATTATTATTTATTGAGCAGACTGTTTAAAAATTTGATCAGGTAATTAAGACCACAATCACCCCATCATTAAAGGAACACTGTTGAGAAGATTGCTGCATATAAATATGCAGAGGTTTACTTCAATGGTGAGCAGACCATTGCCTGGAAGGAAAGCTTCCTTCCTGATAATCGTCTACTCAGTTGTGTTGTATAAAGGGGCCTTAAACTAACTAATCATCAAACCAAATCATGCATCACAAAAAACATACTTAAAAACATTAAAAATCAGGTTTTTACCTTTGTAGGTAAAAATAATGACAGGCATGATTCAGTGCAATCAGACTGGTACATTAATAAGCAGTACAGACCAAAAGTTTGGACACACCTTCTCATTCAAAGAGTTTTCTGTATTTTCATGACTATGAAAATTGTAGATTCACACTGAAGGCATCAAAACTATGAATTAACACATGTGAAATGATATACTCAACAAAAAAGTGTGAAACAACTGTAACTATGTCTTACATTCTAGGTTCTTCAAAGTAGCCACCTTTTGCTTTGATTACTGCTTTGCACACTCTTGGCATTCTCTTGATGAGCTTCAAGAGGTAGTCACCTGAAATAGTTTTCACTTCACAGGTGTGCCCTGTCAGGTTTAATAAGTGGGATTTCTTGCCTTATAAATGGGGTTGGGACCATGAGTTGTGTTGGGCAGAAGTCAGGTGGATACACAGCTGATAGTCCTACCGAATAGACTGTTAGAATTTGTATTATGGCAAGAAAAAAGCAGCTAAGTAAAGAAAAACGAATGGCCATCATTACTTTAAGAAATGAAGGTCAGTCAGTCCGAAAAATTGGGAAAACTTTGAAAGTGTCCCCAAGTGCAGTCGCAAAAACCATCAAGCGCTACAAAGTAACTGGCTCACATGAGGACCGACCCAGGAAAGGAAGACCAAGAGTCATCTCTGCTGTGGAGGATAAGTTCATCCGAGTCACCAGCCTCAGAAATCGCAGGTTAACAGCAGTTTAGAGACCAGGTCAATGCCACACAGAGTTCTAGCAGCAGACACATCTCTACAACAATTGTTAAGAGGAGACTGTGTGCAGCAGGCCTTCATGGTAAAATAGCTGCTAGGAAACCACTACTAATGACAGGCAACAAGCAGAAGAGACCTGTTTGGGCTAAAGAACACAAGGAATGGACATTAGACCAGTGGAAATCTGTGCTTTGGTCTGATGAGTCCAAATTTGAGATCTTTGGTTCCAACCACCATGTCTTTGTGCGATGCAGAAAAGGTGAACGGATGGACTCTACATGCCTGGTTCCCACCGTGAAGCATGGAGGAGGTGTGATGGTGTGGGGGTGCTTTGCTGGTGACACTGTTGGGGATTTGTTCAAAATTGAAGGCATACTAAACCAGAATGGCTACCACAGCATCTTGCAGCGGCATGCTATTCCATCCGGTTTGCATTTAGTTGGACCATCATTTATTCATCAACAGGACAATGACCCCAAACACACCTCCAGGCTGTGTAAGGGCTATTTGACCAAGAAGGAGAGTGATGGGGTGCTATGCCAGATGACCTGGCCTTCATAGTCCTGAACCCAATCGAGATGGTTTGGGGTGAGCTGGACTGCAGAGTGAAGGCAAAAGGGCCAATAAGTGTTAAGCATCTCTGGGAACTCCTTAAAGACTGTTGGAATACCATTTCAGGTGACTACCTCTTGAAGCTCATCAAGAGAATGCAAAGCAGTAATCAAAGCAAAAGGTGGCTACTTTGAAGAACCTAGAATATAAGACATATTTACAGTTGTTTCACACTTTTTTGTTAAGTATATAACTCCACATGTGTTAATTCATAGTTTTGATGCCTTCAGTGTGAATCTACAATTTTCATAGTCATGAAAATACAGAAAACTCTTTGAATGAGAAGGTGTGTCCAAACTTTTGTGATGTACTGTACAAAGAACAATCTTTGTATGTAGAGTATGTGATTGAGTGTGAAAGTTATTGCAGGCCAGACACTGCTCCTCTGTGATTCAGGGGAAAATGTATGCTAATGTAAGATTTGCAAATTTGCATATTTTCCCAGAAACAAAGAGGATCATTGCCTTGTCTACTCCTCATGCATACTTATGCACTCTTCATAAAGAGAAATTATACCCCCAAGCCTCAAGCTAAGCCAATTCTCTCTGTTTACCTCTCATTAAAAAAAAATACTTTCAACTTTTTGTCAGACAATGAAGAATTAGGTTTAGAACTTTTTTTTTTTTAAATTCTATTCCCAGAATTTAGTTATGTACCATGGATATTATGTAGTGCAAAAACCTTCACTGTTTGCAACATCTTGAAATGGTGGAATTAGGAATAGTGGTTATGTTCTAGAAAGAATGTTCAGTTGACAGTGTAACCCATGACAAACACACTAGATGTGGTAAGATTAGTCAGCATATTTTATGTTTTGTTTTGTTTCCATAAATCTGCAATCTATATTGAATATATTTAGAATGCCCGCCCTAATGATTCTGATATCAGACCCATATGATCTTGGAATGGGCTACTCAAGGCTCTCCACAAGCAGGGTAGGTAGTGTCCACTGCTTGTCATATTGAAGCTGTGTGGGGTGAGATTTTGGAAGGAGAAAGCAAATTGATGAGGGAGGGTGTAGTGGGCAGAGTGTTGGCCCAGGGAAGGATATTGTAGACATTTACATTTCTGGCTGATCTTAAAGCACACAGCACTATGGGAACTGTTGTTGCTGCTGCTCATCAACACCCAAAACTTAGACATTCAGGTTATAAACAATGCTGCTCTCCAGCAGGAGTATAGAGAGTGACGGAAACTTAGGAAAAGTTGATAGGTACACTATTATGCTCCATAGAAGACTAGACAAGGGTTGTAAAATGAAATTATATTTTATAGGATCCCGCACAACCCCTTTAATATGTGGAATGAATAGATGATGCTAGGAAACCATTTTCCGTAGAATAGTATAGACAAGACCAGTCTTAGAAAATTTAGGAAAATATGCTATTAGGCAAGTTTAACTTTTGATTATAAAATTTAAATACAAAATCCTCCATTGGTGCACATTCAGGTTTAGGTGGAGATTATGACCATTAAAGGGTGTATACTATGTAACTATGAATATTAATCTTAAAATCAATTCTACCGTATAGGGTTGTCCATTCTTGATACAGTTAAGAATGCTGCCAGATTTGCTGTATAAGAAGAGCACACAATAAGTGTGAAGAGCCACCAGCTTCCCATCACAATCCGCATGGCCACTGAATTTGCCACAGATTCCCCACCTAGAAATAACGCAAAAAATATTGTTAATTAAGACTCTTATTCTTTATAACAACAATAGAAATAATTGATCAAATCATTACTCAAAGGTTACTTGTTCCGAACAATGAGAGAGTCATGTTTTTTTTTTTGTTTTTTTTTTTTTAACAAAGATCAACTCTCATTGGGTTGTAACTATGACCCATAGACATTTGCACTCAATGAAGCATGGAATTAAACATCTCCACCTGAGATGATGGAGACTACAAGGTTATAGAAAAGGTACAGAAGGGAAATGTTATTTTCTATAATTCATTGGTTTAATATGACCTTTAAGTATCGGTGACAATATGAAAAAATAAAATTGTAATAAAGGCAACAACAAGAATAATACAGATATTATATCATATTCAATACTTTTTAGCAACAGAAAATCTAAGTTGTACAAGTAATTTTACCATTCTATCTATTTGTACAGTATATGGAAAGCAATATACCAAAAACAGGAAATAACTGGAGATAAGGTTACTGAATGCAGCTTTTATTTCCAATATTTTATATAGAGATCTTAGGTCAAATCAGTCTGTATTTGTATCTTTTTATATGAGATGTCTATAGCAGTGATACCATTGTTGGCTAAAAAGAAACATTATATTTGCAAGCATTCAGAGCACAGAGGTTCCTTCATCACGTAGGTTTATAAATGAATAACTAAGCGCAAAACACAACATGTAAGAATTAGAGATGAGCGAGCACTAAAATGCTCGGGTGCTCGTTATTCGAGACAAACTTTTCCCGATGCTCGGGTGCTCGTTTCGAGTAAAAAACCCCATTGAAGTCAATGGGAGACTCGAGCATTTTTTGCAGGGGACCAAGGCTTTGCCTAGGGAAGGCTGGGTGAAAACCTGGAAACATCAGAAAATGATGGAAACACCACAGAAATGGACAGGAAACAGCAGGGGCAGCATGCATGGATGCCTCTGAGGCTGCCTAATCCCGCCATTACCCCAAATTCTCCTTCAAGAGCCTGGTAGTTACCCTCATGGCAATTGTGCTCACCCAGACAAAGAAAGGTGAGGCACATGCCCATCACATGTTAGGGAAGCACCCAACTAGGTGCAACAAAGGTCCATCACCCATGCTCATGCTGGCACTGCTCTCCTATCCCCAGCCACACGATGCAGGCATAAGCCTGACACAGCATGGCGGTGACACCAACAAGTGACCAAGTTAGATGAGGTAGCAGGTGAGCCACCCAAAAATTTATCCTGACTCACCATGGCGGTGACAACAGAGTGACCGAGTTAGACTGAGGTAGCAGGAGGTGAAGCACGGAGTGACCGAGCTACATGACGGTAGCAGGTAGAGCACATAAAAAATTTAGCGTGGCCCTGTATGTGGACGTTGAGGGTTTGTGCATGTAGGCGGGCTGAACTTATTTTCTGCTTGTGCAAGAACGTCTGCTGTAATGACAGCTGAACGTTGCGCAGGGACACATTGGTGGACAGTGTGGAGGATCATGGAGGTGAAGGGGTGGTTTTCCGGCTGGAGGCGCTCGTGCCGGGGTCCTGGGCTGGGGGTTGACTCGCAGAGGCAGCGAGTGACACAGGGGAAGGAGCAATAGTGGGACCTGCATGAGGGGAACGGACGGCCTTGGTTCCATAGTGTTTAGCACTCGTATACCTGCGCATGCTGGTGGTGGTTTGGGTGGTAGTGGTGGAACCCCCACTTAAAAATTTTGCATCAATTGGTACGGCTGTCAACATTGAGCTTGAACTAGTGGGGCATGTGTGGTATCGATTCTTCTCAGTTTAAAATTGTATACGTCCCCTATCTTGGGACCATATATTTCATGGATTTTTCGAACACGGAAAAGGAAAAAGAGCTTGCTCTGGCCAGAGGAGTGTCTTTTCTACTTCAGCTAAGGGGACGTGTCCATGCTCTGCCTATCACAGGTGAGGAGCCAATTAAAAGAAGAACAAAAAAAAAAAATCTGTTCTTCTTATCAGTTAAAAATATAATACGCTCCCTATCCGGGCAAATTGTTTGGAGAGAGGGCCTGTAGGTGGAGGGCAGGCTGGGGGGAAGGAGGTTGAGCTGGAAGAGCCAGAGGAGTGCCCCCTTGGCTAGCGTGTGTGGTGGTGACAACAGCCGGATGGAGTTCGAATGACGACGCAGGACCCCACTTAAAAATTTAGCATCAACCAGTACGGTTGTCAACTCTGAAATTTGTCAAGTGGGGCATGTGTTGTATGCATTCTTCTCAGTTTAATACCGTATACGGCACCTATCCGAAAAATAGTTTGGAGAGAGAGAAAGAAAGGAAAAAGATGTATTTTTCAAAGTGACGTTAAGTATAGATCAGTTAAAGAGAAAGAAAGGATTTTATAAAATGGATTTGTATCACAGAGCAAAAGAACGTATTTTTTTACGTGACGTGCAGTATCGATCACTTGGAGAGAAAAAGGGGAATGTGCAGACTTGGGCTGCTATAGTGCAAACCACTATGGCGGTGACCACAGAGTGAGTGAGTGACACTGTGGGAGCAGGCGAAGCACATCAAAATTTATTATGGCCTTGTATGGCGGCGGTGACAAAAAAATGAGAGAGTGACACTGAGGGAGCCCAGAGGAGAAAACTGGAAGAAGTCAGCTGTCATCATGGCTTTACTCACTCCTCCCTATGTGTCTTTCAGACAGGCGCGCTTTGGCACCAGGATGTCGCGTATGTGGGAGGAAAGGGGTGTGTCCAGAAGTTGGCAGAGATATGCAGATAGGTAGGCCGAAGAAGAGCATGATGGTGGGGACGGCCTGTATCTCCAGTCATCGGCGAGAGAGATACAGCAGGAGTGCTCCTGAATTGTGGCCTGGAGGCTGTCTACTTGAGAAATGCTCAAGGTGGCCGAATGCCGGGCTTGACGGCGGCCCCTTTTCGGGTTATCGATTGTCGAAATGTTGGCTTACATCAAGTTTAGTATGTGTTCTTATCAGTTGCTGTGGCTGTTGGTGGTAAAGTGGTGAGCATAGCTGCTTCCCAAGCAGTTGACCCGGGTTCGATTCCTGTCTATTGCATTATGTGGCCCTGCGGAAAAATTGATTGGAGAGAGGGCCTGTATGTGGTCCTCCAGAAAAATTATTTTGAGAAAGAGAGAAAAAAGACTTATTTTTAAAAGTGATGTTCAGTAAAGATCAGTTAAAGAGAAAGAAAGGATTTTATGAAATGGATTTGTATCACTGAGAGCAAAAGAACATTTTTTTACGTGACGTGCAGTATAGATCACTTGGAGATAAAAAGAGGAATATGCAGACTTGGGCTGCTATAGTGCGAACCACTATGGTGGTGACAACAGAGTGAGCGAGTGAAACTGCGGGAGCAGGTGAACCACATAAACATTTTTCGTAGCCCTGTATGGCGGCGGTGAAAACAGAGTGACTGAGTTAGTATGCGGTAGCTGGTGAAGCACCCAAAAATTTAGCCTGACACAGCATGGCGGTTACACCACCAATGACTATGTCCGACTGAGAATGCAGTGAAATGGCTTTTGTTGAGCCTCCAAAAATTTTTTTCTTTTCGAAGTACATAAAGTCGACCATCAGCAAAAAAAAATTTTTTAAATGTAGGTACTTGCGCCTCCTGAAAAATTGTTTTGGACTGTCTGTTTGACGCTCATGAAACATCGTTTTACAGTGTCTGTAGTTGACACTGCGAAAAAATTGTTTGGAGAGAGGGCATGTAGGGGGCCCTCCGGAAAAAATGTCGTAAAAGAGTGCCAGTTGGCCCTCTAAAAAAATTGCGTTTTGGGTCAGCGTTAGGCAAAGACGACGAGGAGGAGTAGGAGGAGTAGAGAAGAGGAATCGGATACATAAGTAATGTTAATCTTTAGCTGCTTTCCCCCGGAAGAGATTTGAATTCTGTGGAAATCCAGGCTTTGTTTATTTTAATAAGCGTCAGCCTGTCAGCGCTGTCAGCGCTGTCAGTTGACAGGCGTGTACTCTTATCGGTGATGATGCCACCAGCTGCACTGAATACCCGCTCTGACAACACGCTAGCGGCAGGGCAGGCCAACACCTCCAAGGCGTACAGCGCCAGTTCAGGCCACGTGTCCAGCTTTGAAACCCAGTAGTTGTATGGAACAGAGTGATCGGTCCGGACGTTGGTATGGTCAGCTAGAAACTCCCTCACCATCTTTCTGTAAAGCTCACCCCTACTCTGCCGAGACTGGGGACAGGTGACAGTGTCTTGCTGGGGTGACATAAAACTGGCAAAAGCCTTGGAGAGCGTTCCCCTGCCAGTGCTGGACAAGCTGCCTGCTCGCCTACTCTCCCCCGCTACTTTACCCACAGAAGCATGCCCTCTGCCGCTAGGAGAGTGAACACCCAGTAATCGGTGTTTGAAAAAATTCTTCTAACGCAAGGGTCACGGGATAGACAGCCTAACATGAAGTCTGCCATATGCGCCAGAGTCCCAACACGCAAGAATTCCCTCTCTCCACTGGCCTGACTCTCCATTTCCTCCTCCTCCTCCTCCTCTTCAGCCCATACACGCTCAAGAGTTAAGAAGGACTGAGCACTGGTACCCGCTTCAGTCTCGCCGACATTCTCCTCCTCTTCCTCCTCATCCTCATCCCCCTCCTCCGATATGCGCTGAGAAACAGACCGGAGGGTGCTCTGGCTATCAAGCGACGTATCTTCCTCCACCATCTCTTGTGACAAGCGCAATGCTTCCGACTTCATGCTGAGCAGTGAATTCTTCAACAGGCAAAGCAGCGGGATGGTGAGGCTGATAATGGCGGCATCGCCGCTGACCATCTGTGTTGACTCCTCAAAGTTGCTCAACACCTGGCAAATATCATCCATCCATGTCCACTCCTCATTGTAGACTTGAGGAATCTGACTGACCTGACTACAAGTTATGGTGGAAGTTGACATCTGGCAGTCTACAATCAGTGTACGCTGCTGGTAAACTCTGGATAACATGTTTAATGTTGAATTCCATCTTGTGGGCACGTCGCACAACAGTCGGTGAGTGGGCAGTTGTAGGCGGCGCTGCGCTGCCCTGAGAGTGGCAGCATCTGTGGCCGACTTGCGGAAATGCGCACAGATGCGGCGCACCTTGGTGAGCAAATCAGACAGATTGGGGTATGTCTTGAGGAACCGCTGAACTATGAGATTGAACACATGGGCCAGGCACGGCACATGTGTGAGTCTGCCTAGTTGCAGAGCCGCCACCAGGTTATGCCCGTTGTCACACACAACCATGCCTAGCTTGAGGTTCATCGGTGCCAGCCACAGATCGGTCTGCGCTGTGATGCCCTGTAATAGTTCTTGGGCAGTGTGCCTTTTTTCACCTAAGCTCAGCAGTTTGAGCACCGCCTGCTGGCGCTTAGCCACGGCACTGCTGCTGCGCCTAGAGCTACCGACTCAAGGCGCCGTGCCCTCGGATGGTAATTTGGAGGAGGGGGTGGAGGAGAGGACGGAGGAGGAGGCATAGTAAGTCTGAGAGACCGTGACTGAGGTAGGCCCCGAAATCCTCGGTGTGGTCAGTACATGAGCGGCCCCAGGGTCATTCTCGGTCCCAGCCTCCACCAAGTTAACCCAATGTGCCGTCAGTGATATATAGTGTCCCTGCCCGGCAGCACTTGTCCACGGGTCCGTGGTTAGGTGGACCTTCTCAGAAACAGCGTTGGTCAGGGCACGGATGATGTTCTGTGACACGTGCTGGTGTAGGGCTGGGATGGCACATCAGGAAAAAATAGTGGCGGCTGGGGACTGAATACTGAGGGTCAGCCACCGCCATGAGGTTGCGAAAGGTCTCAGTCTCCACCAGTCTATAGGGCAGTATCTCCAGGCTCAGCAATTTGGAGATGTGGACGTTGAGGGCTTGGGCATGTGGGTGGGTGGAAATGTATTTCCTCTTGCGCTCCAGCGTCTTCTGTAAAGACAGCTGAACGCTGCGCAGGGACCCATTGGTGGACACTGTGGAGGATCGTGGAAGCGAAGGTATGGTTTTCCGGCGGGAGGCACTCATGCCGGGGTCCTGGGCAGTGGGTTGACTAGCAGAGGAAGCGAGTGACACAGGGGAAGGAGCAGTGGTGTGACCCGCAGGAGGTGAACGGCCTTGGTTCCATTGAGTGGGGTGTTTAGCACTCATATGCCTGCGCATGCTGGTGGTGGTTAGGCTAGTAGTGGTGGCACCCCTGCTGATCCTGGTGTGGCACAGGTTGCACACTACAGTCCGTCGGTCATCCTCAATTTCTTTAAAGAACCTACAGACTTGCGAACATCTAGGCCTCGCCACGGGAGCTTCACTACGTGAAACAGTTGCTGCTGATGCACCAGCTCTGGCCCTGCTTCTCCCTCTGGCCACACCACTGCCTCTTCCAACCTGTTCTGGTGCAGCACTCGCCTCTGCCTCAGAAGCACTGTCTTCACTCGGCTTAGCAACCCAGCTTGGGTCAGTCACCTCGTCATCCTCCGATTCCTCAGTCTGCTCCCGCCTCGGACTTCCTGCCCTGACAACAACTTCACCACTGTCTGACAACCGTGTCTCCTCATCGTCCGACACCTCTTTACACACTTCTTCCACTAAGTCAACAATGTCATCACCCACAGACTGCGACAGTTGGAAAACTTGGGCATTAGGAAAGAGGTCAGCAGCAACCTGAGAAGTTGTTTGTGACTCTGGGAAGGGTCCAGAAAACAGTTCCTCAGAGTATGCCGGATCGCATTCCAAATTTTCCTGGGAGGGGGCAGACTGGGGGGAAGGAGGTTGAGGAGCCAGAGGAGTGCTCCCTTGGGTAACGTGGGTGGACTGCGTGGAAGACTGACAGGTGGACAAATTACTTGAAGCATTGTCCACAATCCACGACATCACCTGTTTGCACTGTTGTGGTTTCAACAGTGCTCTACCACGTGTCCCTGTAAGTTGAGAAATGAAGCTAGGGAGTGTAGCTCTGCGGCATTCCCCTGCTCCCTCATCAGCAGGTACTGTTTCACCCTGCCCAGGACCATGGCCTCTGCCCCCTGCATTAATTGAATGCCCATGCTCACGCCCACCCCCTCGTCCTCGACCCTTAGCCCTGGGGTTCAACATTTTCTGTATATAAGTATATTATATATACAAAAAAAAAAAAAAAATGGGCCTGCTGTACTGAAACCCACAAACTTGTTCAATCTGAACAAGTTAATATACAGGTGGATAAGTTAGAGCAAAATTACGTATTTTATTATGTACCGTGCAGTATGGAGCAATTAAACTGAAACTATTAGATTCGGCAGACTAATGTAGCTGTATCAGTGACAGCAAAAGACCGTATTTGATTACGTGACGTTCAGTATGGGTCGCCTGGACAAAAAATACGGATTGTGGTTTGTGGTGACTGGCCAGCTGAATGGTTCCACACAGCTGTATGAAATGGATTTGTATTACTGAGATTAAAAAAAAAAAAAAAAGTTTTTTTTTTTTTGTTTTATTTTACGTGACGTGCAGAATATATCAGAGAGCAAACTCAGCCCCTGCTTACTGTGGCTATTCTCACTGCAACTTAGACAAATGTCGCACAAGGATTTTTCTAATGTAGCTGCATCAGTGAGAGCAAAAGACCGTATTTTATTATGTGTCATACAGTATGGGTCACCTGGACAGAAAATACGGATTGTGGTTTGTGGTGACTGAACAGCTGAACTGTGACACACAGAATGGTTCCACACAACTGTATGAAATAGATTTGTATCACTGAGATTTAAAAAAAAAAAAAAATTTTTTTTTTTTTTTAAGTGACATGAAGAATATATCAGAGAGCAAACTCAGACCCTGCTGACTTTGGCTATTTTCACTGCTACCCAGACAAATGTCGCACAGAGATTTTTCCAATGTAGCTGTATCAGTGAGAGCAAAAGACCGTATTTGATTACGTGACGTACAGTATGGGTCACCTGGACAGGAAATACGGATTGTGGTTTGTGGTGACTAGCCAGCTGAACTGTGACACACAGAATGGTTCCACACAGCTGTATGAAATGGATTTGTATCACTGAGAAAAAACAAAAGGATTTTGTACTGTGACTTCCACTATCTATCAGTTAGACAGAAAAAAATCTTCTGCAGACTGTGCCTATTTCAATGAAACACAAAAAAATTGTCCCACTTAGCTTTTTGAAATGGATGTATGTCACTGAGAGCTAGAGATGAGCGAAGCGATTTGTCGATTCATTGATTCGTATCGAATCTTGGGATTTTTCAGCTGCGAAGCGAATCCGAATATTAGGTGATTTGCTTCGTTTTTGTACGCATCGCTACGTAGTTTGTCCGCTAAATTATACGCTATTCTACGTATAATCTAGTTACTCAATACACTGTTGCGCAGACTCCTCCCTAGTAGTTACTCTACACGCTGTTGCGTACAAATTCTATTCAGTGATGCAGACTCCTCCCTGGTAGTTCGGCCCACTTCTCCTGCGTGCGAGGAAGACGTGGCAAGTCAGCAGAGTAATATGGCGGCGAGACAGCGAGGTCCTGACTGGGGAAGCATGTTGTGGGCAGACGACCCCTTGGAGGAGAAGGAACCGGAGATCTATCTCTCACAACTCAACAGGAAGTCGGATGAGGTGCCTGCTGAGGTGGTGACTCCACTGGCTGACAAGGCGGAGGCGGCAGGAGTTCCCTCTCCGCCGTGCAAGGACTACTCATTATGCCAGAATTTGATGGTCCCTGAGGCTGTCACCCGGAACGCCCAAACCCTCTGGGAATATAAAAAGCTGGTGGAGGAGTGGGTGGTGCAAGTTTTGGAGCACCCACGGTCCGGTGACCCTAAGCTGGAGCGCCGAAGTGGAACCGTTATTTGGTTCAACGTGGAGCGGGTGTCAAGGTTGGGATAAACAGACAACAGAGGAGCGTGTGCCCTGAGCTTACCCAACCCTCTGTCCCTGCCTATTGCCTCACCCACGCTAAACCGTGGGGCGACAACCACGAGGACTGCGAAATACACTGTATAAGGTGCAGGGAACAGGGACAACAAACAAGAGACGAATAAAACACAGAAGAATCGTCAGTTAGCCGTGTCAGAAACCAGAGATAACGCCAGTACAAAATCGGAAGACGGTAGAGTAGTTAGATACAAGCCAAGGGTCAAATCAGCAGTCAGGATACACAATACAACGCAAGCAGGAATAGCAAGGAATTGCAAAAACCAGCAAGGAGCAGAGAGAAAGATAGGTATATAAGCAGGAAGATATCCTACCCCCAGGTTCTGAATGGACCAGATTCAGAGAAGCCACTCAGCCAGCACCTGAGTATTAACCCTGAGTAGACAAACCAAACATGAAGCTGGGCGTTGGCTCTGAAACAACCCACAGTGTGAACATGGTTCAAGGCAAGGCGTAGGCACTAAACAGAAACACACAAAAACTCAGAATACCAAGCAAAACATAGACCCTATGTTCTCCGATGACCAGACCTGACAGCGGGGAGTCGGTTTCATCGGTGATGAGGAGACGGCGGAGGAATTATATGTTAACCGCCATTCGGTTAAGCGGCTGTATCTTCCGCCCGTATGCCACAATCTCCATACGCAGGGGATTACGTGGAGTATACCCCCATGAAGAGACTCCAAGGCCCCTTTGCTACTGGGGTGAAAATCTTAAAGCGACCACCTACTCCTGCAGTTCCCCAGGAAGACTGGAGTGAGGAGGCCCAGGCCGCAGAAGAGGCTTGTGACCTTGAGACCTTGAGATTTGAAGAGAAATCCCAAGGTCAGGATCAGCCGGAACCCCTGATTCTGTCACCTGGTATGCCGGCAGGAGGATCTGGCCACTACAGAGTGATGGGCATGGCCAAAGTTACCACTGTCTTTGCCAGTGTGACAGTCCAGTCACCAAGAAGACCATCCTTGAGAGGTCAGCGGGGGTCTGCTGCCGCAGCCAGGGCTGCTTTCATGATGAGGCAGGAGCGCCCTCTCATGTCCTTTAGCTCCAGCAGCAGTGAGGAGGACCTGCTGGCCTTTAAGTAATTCCAGCAGTTTTTATGGGAGCCACAACATGGACTTATCCTGAAGGGTGGGCACTAGTTGGCCCTTGTTTTTAGTTTTGTTGCCCCGCATTTATCCTCACCCAGATGGCCATGGATTGTTAGGACTCCCCCCATCAAAAAAAAGTTTTTTTTAGCGAAGTTGCGCATACGTGCGCCTCATCCCTTTTTTCCCCCTTTTCAGGTTATTTGGAAAGAGGGTTTTTTAAAGGGAACCTTTGCTGCTATTTTTTTACCCATTTGGATTACAATTTTGCCTATGTGGATTACAAATTGTGACTGAGTTTGGGACTCTGCTCCAGTTCTATGACAAGCGTCGGAAGAAAAGAGACTTAAACATGTCCGTGAGCATACTAGGTAGGTGATATTTAAAATGTTTATATTATACTTATAATAATGTATTTGCACTATTTACCATATATGTGTCTCGAATATTCGCTCTGCCTCTGAGGAGTGCACGCCGCAGCCTCTCCTCGTACGTGCCTGCGTATTACGTAATCGCTTAGACAATAGTATGCTGAGATTCGTAAGCTATTTGTACGCTCATGCATACGTCTTCTAAGAAGTTGCGTACATTTTGTAACTGAACGATCGTTATTAGTGAGCGAATATTCACTAATAGCACATAATAACGTATATTTTGTACGCAAATACAACAAATCTATTAATCGAATACACGAATTTTAGGAAAAGTTCGGCGAATGTTCGGCGAATTATTTTTTCAATGATTCGCTCATCTCTACTGAGAGCCAAAAAATAAACTTTTTACAGTCTTCCTGCAAAATGCTGCAAATATGGCGGTAGCTGCACTACTAGTGCCAGCAAGCCCAGCCACAATCAGATAAAAAAAGGGTCTTGTAGCCCTAACAAGGGCTGTTGGGTTCTTTTACAATCACTCCTGCCTAACACAAATCTAGTAGAACACCCTAACACTCTCCCTGTATCACGCTGCAGATCTGTCCCTAACGGCATCCAGGCAGCCACTGAGCCGAGCACCGCGGGCAGTCACTAGTATATTCCAGGGTCACCTGGTCAGGACAGCCAACCCCTGCTATCGACATGTAAGGGCCCCACTTAATGCTGGGTGTACCGCAGAGTCTCCTGGCTTGTGATTGGCTGAGTTTATAGCCGCCAAAAATTCAAAAGGCGGGAGATGCCATCTCCTCGAGCATGGCGAGATACTCGTCCGAGTAGCGAGCACTTACGAGTACCCTAATACTCGAACGAGTATCAAGCTCGGACAAGTATGCTCGCTCATCTCTAGTAAGAATGTTACAGACATTTATAGAGGTACAATATGTTATTAAGATAAGCTAAAGACATAGAACTGATTTTTTGTTATAAATAGATAGGCAATAGCGGTTAAGGCTAAAGGTGCATTTAAATGCCTAGAAAAGCAGCAGATTGTTGGTAAGCTAGTGTCCATCCAGTCTGCTTCTCGCTCTGTGGAATTGAAGGACTGCATTTACATGCAGCAATTACTTCCACAGTATGAGGACGAACAGTTGCTATTGCGAACACTCATCCTCACACAGTTTAATTGTTTCTGGGTAGCAGATAATGATCTGCTGCCCGGGAAACGATAATTTAGGTGCCTGCACGAATAACATGACCAATCAGCGTTTCGCCTTTTCATCGGGTGATCTGCTGCATCTTTAGATGGGCAGGTTGTGTGGAACAAGTGTCTGCAGGAACATTTGTTCCCAATAATCTACCCATGTAAATCCAGCTTAAGGGTGGCCATACACATTCAATAGCTATTGGGCAAACAATTGTTCGGCCAAAATCTATCTCTCCTGACTACCTCCTGGTTCCTCATACACATACAATAGAGATGAGCAAATGAACTCATTAGAATCAAAATTTGAGCAAGATTTTTTTAAAATTTAGGTAGAATTTTTGTAGAAGTGGAGAGGAAAAGTCATGTAGAAGGTCCAGTGTGATGTCATGTTCATGATGATGACGTCATCAACCTTGCCGAGTCGATGAGGTGAGTATTATTTTTTTTTAACCCCTGAAAGGCTGAATATGAGTCACAGATGCTGTGATGAGCGTTAAACACGGCATCTGAGGGGTTAAATGACAGGAGGTTGGTGCAAACACCATTCCCTATAATTGTGTACACTCCATACAATGGAAAGCAATTTGTGCCAAAGTAATTTGTAACTAATCTAAACTAAACTAAAATTTCTTGTCGAAGTTCGGCGTAGCAGCCAAATCTAATTTTTCTAAACTATACTCATCTCTAATTGGAATGTTGAGAGTTGTTGAATTCCTCAATTTTTTTTCTTCCTGTTGTCCTTAAAATTGTTTTTCAGTGCTAAAGGGGTTGTCCAGTATTGACAGCATTTTTTCAATAACAGTATCTCCCCTCCAGCTCTGTGAAGGAAAATATACTTATCTGCTAACCTTCTACTCCGTTCTGGCCCCATGGGTTCCTGACTGACTTTACTGCAATATGTTGCTTACATGAAAATGTCTAATGCAGGCAGGGTCACATGAGCTATTGCAGCAAATGACTGGTTTCAGAAGGGATGTGCCCCTTAGAGGCTTGTCACCACTGAGGTCAGTCATTAGCTGCCATGGCACACATGATGCCATCCATGCTAGAAGTTTACATTTCAGAACTGAAGGGCAGTAAAGACAATCTGGGACTCACAGAGCCTGAACCAAGCAGCCAGGTGCAGGTACTGTAAGTATGCATCCCTTCACAGATCCTGGACAAGCCTTTAAGACCTTTGAGTTCATCATACTGTGGTCTGGTCCAGAGAAGTGTTTACCCACAGATGTCTCCAGCTTCCTATTTATTGTGTCTATGTAAATTAATTCTGGATTGTAATTTCTGCAAGGTTTCCTAAATATAGATACGGTCATGGGGTAGATATGGACATGGGGTACCATGTGCATTGTATCATATACATCACTTTGGAACATATGCATTTCACTCATTTACACACAGAGTAAATCTAACACTTGGATTGACAGTATGAGCTACTACATGGACACAATCTCCACTTTCCAAGATTTTATCCCTCTGCAAAAGCAGAGTCTAGATCACCTTAATCTGGATTACTTTGCTTTATCTCTCTCTTGCTGTAGCCATGCAACTCTTCCTCTTTTACTTCTTGCATCTCCAAAAGCTAGTATAGTTGACCAAGGCTCCAGGACTTGGAGCTGGAGTATATGGTATATGGAGTATATGGTAGAGGAGCACATGGAGACTGTTCCTTCTTCCCCCCTCTCTACAGCTACTCTGTCTTGAAACTTCTGAAGCCAGGGGATGGAGCCAGCCCACACTCTGCTTTCCAGAGAAGGCTAGGCAAGGATTGTTAACTCTTACCTTGCCTGGCTTATGTAGAAAAAAATTGAGTGTGCAGTACATAGCATTAACATTACAAACATTATATAACAAACCAAGCATTGCAGATAACCCTTGGTCTGGGGTACTGCACATGTTATAGAGCAGAAAGAGCTGAGTCTCCTGTTCTATAATATGATGCCTGCAGATTAAACTGCTTTTCTTGGTGACAGGTTCTCTTTAATCATATATCGCCCCATGTACAAATATCTGTAACATCTTTAAATATGGCGCTTCTCTCTCAGTAATTAATTTGTAAACATACCTAATGAAGGAACCTCCGAGCTTTTACAGATTGCAAGTAGAATTTTGTCTGTTTAGGCAGTGTTCACATCAGCATCGTGTTTTCTGTTCCGTCAGAGGAAAAGAAAAATGGTATAAAAACTATTTTTTTAGCCTCATTTATTTGAATGGGTTATTTTGAGAATTAATTGTGCACAGTTTGCATCAGTTTGCATCCTACCTGAACCCTGATAGAAGTGACAAATAAAATGGATCGGTTTTTTTCTGTTCCTCTAATGGAACGGAAATACAGAAAAGACAATACTGATATGAACTTAGCCTCAGCCAATAAATCATCACGGCTATAATATTTTTGTCCTTTTTAACACAAAAGTATTTATCATTACATAGATTTTTCTGGCTATGTTACCACACTATTTTGCTATACATTGTTTACATGGGAAGTAAAGTAATTAACTATAAGCTAAAGCAAAGTACTGTAAAAGTTGAATGAAATGCTAAAATGAACAAAGCAAGGCTGGGTTCACAGTACGTTTTAGCTCTCACTGAGCTTTCCACTGTGTTTGAAAATGGCATTAAAAGTTGGGGTGATGGGGATATTCACTTTAATGAGACAAACAGAGTCTAAAGGACTCATCTTTTGATTGTCCATCAATTCCAAATTGTTTCTTAAAGAGAATAGTCTACAACTTTGCCACTGGACCACTGTTTTCAAGCCCCTAATTTTGTTCTCGTTAAATCCGCTGAATATTCGGATATTTCTTCTGTATAAGTAAATAAATAAATAGCTACATCACCATGTACGGATGGATATAAGACAGAATAGAAGTAATTTATAATGTAGTCCTTAACACTACATAGGGATAAGTAAAGGGATGCGCCTATAACACTCCTCAGTAGAACTGTTTCCCAATTCACTATAAGGGACAAAAAAGGAAAAGGAAGGTCAAATATAAACCATCCTTTGTTTTGTTTTTTTTGTTTTGTTTTTTTATTAACCTAATGCTGAAAACTGAAAAATAGTGTCAGTTGTGGAATTACTGTACCTTCTGAATACATCAATAGAAAACAGGCTGCTGGTTACTATAACCTGTAATCAGTCAATGAGCTCCAGGCTGCTGACTGTCATAGAATAACCTGAGCATCCTGGTGGAATTGCAGGGCTAGCGTGTCTATTATTGGAAAAGATAATAGCAATGGGAATGGTACTATTACTAGAATGTGACACAGTTTGTTCGCCATGCTACTATGAAAATCAATCCATGCTAGTGTATAATTAGCATAAAATATAGAGCTGAAGTGCTTTCTTGATGGCTCACTTTCCAATCTGTGCTTTGTAAGAAGATGGTGGTCAGTTACAGATAGGCAGTCAATTAATGTGAATTATACCGCTACTTTTTTTTTCCGCAATGCTTGTGTAAAGATTGAAAGTGAATGATATATTGTCCCTCTGCTAATTGGTTTTCTTTAATCTAAAATTACAATCACAAAAAAGTGTAAAAAATACATGGCCGAAATAAAAAAAAATTATCATTATTGAGACGGTCTATAAAATATTGCAGCTATCCACACTCAGCATATTCACACATATAAGAATGAATAGCAATTGTCATTTACATAGATAGTTAATACAGTTGAAAAAAGACATAAGTCCATCAAGTTCAACCAAGGGATAGGTGGGGACGCGAATCCCAGTAGGAAATGAGACTCAGATTTCTACACATTTTCATAAGCATTAATGTTGTTTACTTGTTTGAGATTTACAGTTCTTACAGTAAAGAAGTTTTGACACTTCTGGAGACTGAACTTTTTCTTCTCCAGTCGGAGGTAGTGTCCCCTTGTCCTTTGAGGGCATTTGATATGGAAAAGTGTTTCACCATATTTTTTGTATGGCCCATTTATATATTTGTATAGGTTAATCATGTCTCCCCTTTGACGTCTCTTATCAAGACTAAATAAATTCAACTCTTTTAATCTTTCTTCATAACTAAGACCCTCCATGCCCCTTATCAGTTTAGTTGCTCTCCTCTGTACTTTTTCAAGCTGTAGTGCATCCTTTCTATGGACTGCTGCCCAGAACTGAACTGCATATTCCAGATGAGGCCGCACCAATGCTTTGTAAAGTGGTAATATTACATCCCTGCCCCTCGAGTCCATGCATCGTTTAATACATGATAATATCCTGATAGCCTTAGAAGCAGCTGATTGACATTGTATGATGTTATTTAATCTACAATCTACAAGTACACCCAAATCCTTCTCTATAAGTGACTCTCCCAGTGTTACCTCCCCTAGGACATATGAAGCACAGAGATTATTACTACCAAGATGTATAACTTTACATTTTTCCACATTGAACATCATTTGCCAAGTTGATGCCCAATCACTCAGGGTGCTTAATGTAAGTCAGCTTGTAGTTTATGGACATCTTCCATAGACTGTACAGTACTACATAGCTTAGTGTCATCTGCAAAAATAGAAATAGTGCTGTTAATCCCATCCTCGATATAATTAATAAATAAATAAATTAAATAATAGAGGACCCAGCACTGAACCTTGGGGTACACCACTTATAACCAAGGATCATTCTGAATAGGAATCATTGACTACAACTCTCTGGACACGGTCATTCAGCCATTTTTAATCGAATTACAGACTATACTTTCCAAGCCTATAGACCTTACTTTACCTATTAAAAGTCTATGAGGGACAGCCTATCAAAAGCCTCTGCAAAATCCAAAATCTGAACTCTATATGAGTTATAGAAAGAGCAGAGGAGGCTTGCTTGGCCTTTAAAGTAAGTTTCCTCAATTCTCTTCTTAGAGTTAACCTAATGAAGTGTTCTGATTGCAATAAGATTATGGAACGTTATTCTGAACTCACCTTGCTGAACAAAGGCCCCATATACAATCCATATGGCACTGTGCAGTGTAGACGAAGTGGATGCACTTGCTTGCGATGCACTCTGAGCTCTAACTGCTTGGATGCGGTTCAAGACAAATATCAGCACGCCAACTACTGGTATAACTGCAGCAATGCAAGCCCAGACTGCAAAGTCAAAAGGTGCAAAGAGTGAAAATATATTTATTCTTTCCTCTGGTTTTTTGATGAGAATTCCTACTGAGTAATCCAGGTAACGTTTGCTGAAATCCACCACGCTTTCCCGCTCTGGTGTTATTGTGATTGCTGACACAGCAATGTCGGCTCTCTAGAAAAACAATTACATTGATTAAAATACATCAAAGCCCACTGCCACACTGTTCTACATATTGAACTGAAGGGGATTCATTAATTATCTAATGAAAGAAAACCAATTAATGTATCTATAAATCTACACATTTCTCTTGGATAAAATAAATCAAAACTGATCAAAATGTAATCTTATAGTATCAAGCATTTTTTAATTATGGAGAAAAAAAACGGACAAAATGATAGACATGGCAGTAAAGTGATTTGTAGGTTTTATCTTAATGTATGATAAATGACTGATTAACTCATGTTTAACACAACTTGTTTTGCAACTTGTAACGATCAGACTTTCCAAATAACACAGCATCTTTTGTGTGGACAGGAAGTCAGTTTCTCTATGTATTCCTAGGGGAGCTCAATGTCAGTCTCATAGGAATCAATAGAGAAGTAACTGACTTCTTGCGTTGTGTAGTTGGAGATCAGAGTGGTGGTCACGTGACACAGCTGAGTATCAGAAGGGAGGAAATAACTCAAAAATACAGTCAATGGTAAGAAGCTTACCTTCATTACAAGTTACATCATGTCCCTTTCTAGTTTGTGGTAGTGCTTCCTTGTCATCCTTGTGACTCATTTTGGAATATAAGTGTGTTGAAGGCATTTAAGTGTCATATCAACTTCATGTTTGTGATCATCGCCAGGTATTTCAAATTTTGTTTACTCTAATGTTAAAAGAGTAGTCTAGGATTAGAAAAAAATGTCTGCTTTATTCAAAAAACAGCTCCATGGGGTGTAGCTAAGCTCCAATGAAGTGAATGGGGTTGATCTTTAATACCATACCCAACCAGTGTACAGGTTTGATGCTGCATTTGGAAGAAAACAGGCATCTTTTACTGATCCTGGAAAACCCCTTTAATACTTCAGGCTCATTATATTTAACTCTTAGAGCTTATTAGAATGAACAGAGCCTAACTTTTGCCACCTTCGCAGGGAACTATTTTGCATCTCCTTTGTAATTTTAATTTGTATTATGAAACATATGCCCAAGTCAAAACTATTAATAGAGATCTATTTTTTTACCTTATTAATGAGTTCTCCTATCATACCATTCCAGGAGCCATTGGAAAGTGGATGTCCATATTTTCCATCAGGGACTTGGTAGATTTCATATTTAAAACCAAGATTTTGAGATAATGCATCCAGGACATCTATTGAAAAACCTTTATATTTTTTTGGTTGACCAAGTATATTCTCTGCAACCATTACAAAAGGTTCCTCCTAAGAAAATATAAATAATGAACAGTTAATCAATCCCAGCACTACTGTTAAGGGTATGTTTCCTCATTCAAAGGTAGTATTCATATATTATTAATATATTCCATATAAGATTAATAAACCACACTCGTTTTCTCCACAAATCCATTTTATCTTTGTTAGCATAGATTATCCTTAGTCAGAGCGAAATGTAATACATGTAATTAGAAGTTGTACAATTCTGAAAATGAAATTGTGGACATCTCGGGCTGTGCTTAGGACCTGTTCTTAGGACCTGCTATGAGCAGGCATAGATTTCAATTATTATTTACTCCAATTCCTGTCGTGATTTATAATAAATCTGTCAGTGGCAAGCGACGAGAAAAGTGGAAAGGGACAATGTTAGTGCTAATATAGCGTGTGCTAAAGTATACTATATATATATATTGAGAAACTATAGTGCCAGGGGTTGCTGATCCGTACCCAAAAAGATGTGCTGTCACAAGAGTGCATTGGCTGAAAATCCATATCTTACTTAAAGGCTTGCACCAGCTCATCTGCAAACTATCCATGCCTATGAGTCCCTATTCTGCCACTAAAATAGTACATACATACAATTCCACTGTCAAGTAAGCTTCTTCTCCAGCTTTAATGTGTGTGTGTGTGTGTGTGTGTGTGTGTGTGTGTGTGTGTGTGTATGACAACTTTAAGATATTTTATTAGATATGGGATGTATAACTTATGTGTACAATCTATTAAATCATTATTTACTGAGGTGATATAAGCATCTGATTTCTTTAAATACTGAACTGCACAGTAATTACTATGAGAATAATCTACCTGTCTAAAATACAAAGTAACAGCATAAACCAATAGTTAACTTATAGCTTTTTATAAACTTAATATTAGACAAAAGTTATTTTTTTTTAATTACATGTATAAGCACATTGAGATATTTTACATTTTTCAGAAGCATACCAAGATAGTCACGACTTTCAGCGTTAATCCTTGTAGGTCATTGTCAAGTCGTTTTTCTTGCAAGCTTCCATTAAGGCCTCGTAAGGAATCCCAAGTTGCCAGCTACAACGATAGTATAAGACATTTTAAAATATTATGACAAAACAATTAATAAAAATCTAAAATGATATACTTTTCAAACAAAGTGTTTTTTTTTTGTTTTGTTTTTAATACATTTTTGGTTGATAAAAGGATTATTGAGCTAAAAGGATATAATAAAATACTTATCCTAGAGGTCTGTTCATGGACCGTGCTCTTCACCATCATCTCAAATTATATGGCTGATCTACAGATCTGTATTGTTTTACATTGGTACACACTGTATCAATACATAGGTTGTTTCTCATAGATTTTTCATCTTGTGCAGTATTATTGTAATTTGATCAACTGTACGCAAACCCAGTCCCTCTGCCATGGTACTGCTGACAATGGTCCATCACTATGGTAATCAGACCTGCTGACAGTAGGGCTAGTTAGACCAGGCAGCAGAGATGCCGGACCAAATCAGGCTTGGTGCTGCTGTCATATGCTTCCTGTCCTGCTTATCACAGTTGCCTATGATTGGTCTTCTTATAGTAAAACTGGCTTACATTACATCAGAAATATACTTCAGCAAGCATGGAAAAATGATGGTACAACATTTTTTATGAGGCATATT
The DNA here is from genome assembly GCA_900303285.1 of Rhinella marina. Classification (NCBI taxonomy): domain Eukaryota; kingdom Metazoa; phylum Chordata; class Amphibia; order Anura; family Bufonidae; genus Rhinella; species Rhinella marina. The sequence continues at coordinate 33,996 of ONZH01016308.1, forward strand.
ACAATTTTTTAACAGGCATGCACCTATTAATATACGAATATCCATTACACTGTACCTATTTAACTAAAAGCGAAATGGAGTGTGTACATTGACAGGACCTTGTGATAGCTCACTATAACTAATATGCTAAACTTACTGGTGGACTGAGATCCATTTAGACTCATCAACAACAATGTTTATAAGCCCCTTATCAACCACCATAGTAGCCATATAGCGGCCAGGTTATCTATTGTATTTGAGCAATATAAGTTGTGACAATTCATTCACAATATATATAGTACAGACCAAAAGTTTGGACACACCTTATCATTCAAAGAGTTTTCTGTATTTTCATGACTATGAAAATTGTAGATTCACACTGAAGGCATCAAAACTATGAATTAACACATGTGGAATTATATACTTAACAAAAAAGTGTGAAACAACTGAAAATATGTCTTATATTCTAGGTTCTTCAAAGTAGCCACCTTTTGCTTTGATTACTGCTTTGCACACTCTTGGCATTCTCTTGATGAGCTTCAAGAGATAGTCACCTGAAATGGTATTCCAACAGTCTTTAAGGAGTTCCCAGAGATGCTTAGCACTTGTTGGCCCTTTTGCCTTCACTCCATCTCGATTGGGTTCAGGTCTGGTGACTGTGGAGGCCAGATCATCTGGCGTAGTACCCCATCACCGTCATTCTTGGTCAAATAGCCCTTACACAGCCTGGAGGTGTGTTTGGGGTCATTGTCCTGTTGATAAATAAATGATGGTCCAACTAAACGCAAACCGGATGGAATAGCATGCCGCTGCAAGATGCTGTGGTAGCCATGCTGGTTCAGTATGCCTTCAATTTTGAATAAATCCCCAACAGTGTCACCAGCAAAGCACCCCCACACCATCACACCTCCTCCTCCATACTTCACGGTGGGAACCAGGCATGTAGAGTCCATCTGTTCACCTTTTCTGTGTCGCACAAAGACACGGTGGTTGGAACCAAAGATCTCAAATTTGGACTCATCAGACCAAAGCACAGATTTCCACTGGTCTAATGTCCATTCCTTGTGTTCTTTAGCCCAAACAAGTCTCTTCTGCTTGTTGCCTGTCTTTAGCAGTGGTTTCCTAGCAGCTATTTTACCATGAAGGCCTGCTGCACACAGTCTCCTCTTAACAGTTGTTGTAGAGATGTGTCTGCTGTTAGAACTCTGTGTGGTATTGACCTGGTCTCTAATCTGAGCTGCTGTTAACCTGCGATTTCAGAGGTTGGTGACTCGGATGAACTTATCCTCTGCAGCAGAGGTGACTCTTGGTCTTCCTTTCCTGGGTCGGTCCTCATGTGAGCCAGTTACTTTGTAGCGCTTGATGGTTTTTGCGACTGCACTTGGGGACACTTTCAAAGTTTTCCCAATTTTTCAGACTGACTGACCTTCATTTCTTAAAGTAATGATGGCCACTCATTTTTCTTTACTCAGCTGCTTTTTTCTTGCCATAATACAAATTCTAACAGTCTATTCAGTAGGAATATCAGCTTTGTATCCACCTGACTTCTGCCCAACACAACTCATGGTCCCTGTTGTGGGTACAGTGGAAACACATAAGGTCAGGGTGCCTGGTCGACTCCAGAAGTTGGTAGGGCAGCGTCCTACAACTCTGACAGACCCCAAACAACAACAGGAGGTGGTTCAGTGGATTGCAGAGAGCACGTCCAGCCACGTTTCGTCTGCCCCCTCATCCAGCCAGTCGACTTCTCTGACCCAGGGTGTCTGTCCTCCAACTCGCCCTCCTTCTCCCCAGCCAGAACCCTCTAGGGGTATGTCCCACTGACAAAATTTATCCATGGAACTCTTCAGCCACCACTTCCCTGATGTGCCAGTGGACGAGCTGCTATGCCCTGATTCTCAAGACCTTTTGTTGTCTCCGGGTTATGAGAGTGGGGAGTTAGCAGTGGCGTCTGAGGAGCTGGTGGAAGAGGACGACGAGACACTGTTGTCGGAGGTAGTTGTCAGGGACGTCACTGTGGAGTCTGAGGAAGACCTGGGGGATGATGAGGGGACAGATCCTACTTGGGTGGATGAGGCAACTGGAGGCAGTGGTTTAGACTGTGAGACGACATCAGCACCACAAGCTGTTGAGAGAGCCAGAGGGCTGCAACGAGGGAGAAGCCAGGGCCGAGTCACTACTTCCCCAAGTGCTCCTAGAGGTCACGCTCCAGCCCGTACTATGCGCCACTCCTTAGTTTGGGAGTACTTTAAGGATGATGAGGCCGATCCTCGTTTGGCGGTGTGCAAGCTGTGCCACACGTCAATGAGCAGGGGTTCAAAACGCAACAACCTGACCACTAGTAGCCTGTGCAAACATTTGGAGAGAAAACACCCCACCAAATGGTTTGCACTTCTGTCAGCTGGTGACGTTGATACAGTTAGTCCAGCAACTGTGTCTCGTCCAAGCCAGGACATTGAAGCCTCCAGCCCTGAAAGGACCCCTCCAGCTCCATCTCCCTCCCTCTCCTCCACTCATGTGTCCCAGTGCGGCGTTCAACTGTCTCTACCGCAGACATTTGAACGCAAGCGCAAGTAAGCAGCCACCCACCCCCATGCGCAAGCTCAAAATGTGCACATCACCAAGCTGATTAGTTTGGAAATGTTGTCGTACAGGCTTGTGGATACAGAATCCTTCCGCAACCTTCTGGAGGCGACAGCCTCCCGTTACTCTGTCCCAAGCCACACTATTTTGCCCGATGTGCCGTCCCCGCCCTGCACCGGCATGTGTCTGAGAACATCGCCCACGCTCTCAAAAACGCGGTTTGTGGTAAAGTCCACATGACCACAGATACGTGGACGAGTACCGGTGGCCAGGGACATTACATCTCCCTCACAGCACATTGGGTCAATCTGGTGGAGGCTGGGGCAGAGACCGATCGTGGGGCTGAACATTTGCTACCTACACCACGAATTGCAGGACATAGTTCCGTCTGTGTGTCTCCGGCACATTATGCCTCCACCTCCTCCTCCAAAGTGGCAGTGATGCCCCAATCGTCAAGTCTCATTTCCTCGATGGCCAGCAGTTTCAGCACTGTGGTAGGGAAGCGGCAGCAGACAGTCCTAAAACTGCAGAGCTTGGGGCATAAGAGGCACACGGCTGAAGAGCTCTTACAGGGCATCAGGGGGCAGACCAATGTGTGGCTGGCGCCGCTGAACCTTCAGCCAGGAATGGTGGTCTGCTATAATGGGCGTAACCTGGTGGCGGCTCTGCATCTTGGTGGGCTGACTCACGTGCCATGCATGGCCCACGTGCTCAACTTGGTGGTCCAGCGGTTCCTCAAGACCTACCCCCAGTTGAGATGTGAGTTGCGCACCAAGGTGCGGTGCATATGCGCCCATTTTCGCAAGTCCACCACCGATGCCGCGACCCTCAGGACTGTGCAAGGGCGGCTACAACTCCCTGTTCACCGGCTGCTGTGTGACGTTCCCACGCGTTGGAATTCGACGTTACACATGCTAGCCAGGGTGTACCAACAACGCAGGGCAGTTGTAGACTGCCAGCTGATCCCCCGAGGTGGTAGTCAGGCCAGTCAGCTTCCTCATGTCTATGCTGAGGAGTGGACGTGGATGGCTGGCATCTGCCAGGTCTTAGGTCCCTTTGAGGAGGCAACAGAGATGGTCAGTGGTGATGCACACATCATCAGTGTCACCATCCCTCTGTTGTGCCTCATCCAGAACTCCTTGAGGAACCTAAGATCTGAGGATTCAGCAGTGTCACAGGAGGTGGGGGAAGACAGGGACATTGAGAGCACCCTGCTGTCAGTTTCGCAGTGCGAAACTGAGGAGGAGGAGGAGGTTGAGGAGGAGGAAGAAACTCTTGGCCACCATGCATCAGTGGGTGATTCCATGCTACCTGTTGAGCGGGTATGGGCTGAGGAGGATGAATTGGGGTCGGAGGAAGGGGGGGAGGAGGAGATGGAGAGTCCGCTAAGTGAGGAGGCTGAAGGCTTGCGTGTTGGCACAGTAGGGCGCATGGCAGACTTTATGCTTGGCTGTCTTTGTCGTGATCCCCGGGTCAAGAGGATACTGTCCACCAATGACCATTGGTTGTACACCCTCCTTGACCCACGCTACAAGGACAACTTTGCCCAACTTATACCCGTGGAGGAAAGGAGCACCCGAGTCACTTTCTACCACAAGGCCCTGGTTCAGAAACTGCTACAGGCCTTTCCAGACCAGTCGAGCAACAGGGGGCGGACTGCAGTGGCTGAAGTTGGAGAGGAGAGGGAAAGTCAGTGTAGGCGCCAAGGGCAGGGGTACACTATTCCATGCTTTTGCCAAGTTTCTTAAACCCCAGCAAGACAGTACGACACAGCCACAGGGCAGGCAGAGCAGAGCGGAACAGTACCGCAAGATGGTGAGGGAGTATGTCGCGGACCAGACCAACATCCTGACCGATAACTCCACGCCATATAATTACTGGCTGGCCAAGCTGGACAGGTGGCCAGAACTTGCGCAGTATGCTCTTGAGGTGCTTGCCTGCCCTGCTGCAAGTGTACTGTCTGAAAGGGTTTTTAGTGCTGCCGGGGGTATCATTACGGACAAATGGACGCGCCTGTCCACCGACAACGCCGACATCCTCACGTTCATCAAGATGAACAGGTCATGGATATCCCCCCAGTTCTCATCCCCACCTCAGGCTACCTCCTAAATTGCTTGCTTTCCTCCTCCTCCTTTTCATCTGAGTTGCATATGCAACAATTTTTCAGGAAAGTCATCCGGCTTCCTACTAACAATTTTTCAGGAAAGTCATCCGTCTTTCTACTAACAATTTTTCAGGAAAGTCATCCAGCTTTCTAAAAACAATTTTTCAGGAGTCATGCGGCTTTGTAACCAAATTTTTTATGAAAGGCCATGGGGTTCTATACACACAGTGCTGACGGAAGCCCATCAGCCTTTCTAAACACATTGCCCACTGCCTCTCCCAAGCAGTTGTGGTGCTGATGTTGCCTCACACTTAAAATTGATCTGTTCCGCTCTCTTCCTCGGGATGTCTGCGGAGAAGGCGGACGCTCCGAACCGGTATCATGGCAGCTCTCTGGCCCCTCATTAAGCCCAGGATCGTCAAGAAGCGGATGAAGAAGTTCATCCGCCACCAATCAGACCGTTATGTAAAGATTAAGCGTAACTGGCGTAAACCCAGAGGTATTGACAACAGAGCCCGCAGGAGGTTCAAGGGGCAGATCCTGATGCCCAACATTGGGTACGGTAGCAACAAGAAGACCAAACACATGCTGCCAACAGGGTCCCGCAAATTCCTGGTCCACAATGTCAAGGAGCTCGAGGTTCTGTTGATGAGCAACAAGTCCTTCTGTGCAGAAATCGCCCACAACGTCTCCTCAAAGAACCGAAAGACCATTGTGGAGAGAGCGGCACAGCTCGCCATCAAAGTGACGAACCCCAACGCCAGACTGCGCAGCGAAGAGAACTAATAAATATCTCTGTGGTTGTTTGTGCTAAATAAAAGTTAAATAAACACAAAAAAGTAAAAAATTGATCTGTTCCTGTGCCTGATCCACCCAAGTTGAATCTGTCCCATCATGAGAAAGTCCCGCCAAGGAGTCCCCACTGTAACTTGCTTCACTTTCAACTACCTCACCCCCCGACACCTGTGTCTCGCCATTGTCCACCACCTCCTCAGACAACACTGTCAGCACACTGTGACTGCAACAGGTCTTGCAAATTGGGGCAGAGAATGTTCTGGGGTAGCACATCAGAGAAGGGGTGACTATGGGGTTCCAGGGAGTACGTGACCACATGCAATCTCCATCCAAAAAGTCATACTGAGGCTCACCACCATGCTTTACACTGCAATCTTATTGAAAGACAGACAATCAGGGGTTCACCGCCAGGTTGTCAGGCAGCATTTTTAAGTGGGTCACTATTACCGTGCCCCTGAAAATTGCCTTGGGGTCATCACCAGACTATTGGCCAGATTTAGAAAAAATGGTGCAATTAGGGAGCCTCTGAGGCATCCCTACATGCTGCCCCTGGTGTTTCCTATCCATTTCCAAGGTGTTTCCATCTTTTTCTGAGGTTTTCACTTGTTGGGGCAAACTTGACTGTGCAGAACCTTTGGCCCCTGCAAAAATATTCGGGTCTCCCATAGACTTTAATGGGATTCGTGATTCGGCTCGAACCCACGAATCCCGCTGAAAATTCGGGCCGAATACCGAATCCCCGAATTCTTTAGGATTCGCTCAACTCTAGTGGCTACTTTGAAGAACCTGGAATATAAGACATATTTTCAGTTGTTTCACACTTTTTTGTTAAGTATATAATTCCACATGTGTTAATTCATAGTTTTGATGCCTTCAGTGTGAATCTACAATTTTCATAGTCATGAAAATACAGAAAACTCTTTGAATGAGAAGGTGTGTCCAAACTTTTGGTCTGTACCGTATATATATATATATATATATATATATATATATATATATATATATACACATACACATACATATACACATACAGCCATGGCTCAAACTATATGAAAAATGTTTAGAATACTTCATGAATGTGTTAAAAACGCATTGACACTCATTGACATAGGTGAAAATAGTCCACTTTTTATGTGCAATGCATTTGGCACATTACCACCTGAACTTATACTGTCTAGACAATATCAGACAGGATTAGCATATCTACGCCAAAAATATGACTTTGTGAATCATCGTATTCTACCATATAAGAAACACTTCTAGGCAAGAATACTTACATGAAACTGTATGTCATTTAAAAAAAAAAAAAATTCCAATAGAAAAACAACCTTGCATGAGCATAAAGAAGCACAATATGGTACCCTATCAAGCTATGGGCACCTTACTAAAGAACATAAATCCATAATATAGTTACATGTATGAGTACTAACTTAAAAAAAAAAAGTTATTTCAGCAATGCAATAATGTAATTTCATGATGCAAAAAATACTGCCGTCATAATTGTCCCATGTTTGGGAGGAGTCTGTGTTGCTGTAATTTGCTTAAATTTTAATCAAATATCACTAAGTAAAATTGATAAATTTGGTGCATCTTTATGTCTAACACTTCTAAGAAATTATACCACTTTCAGTGCCACCCAGTTCCAACTTTTTAAAATGTGCATAATTAATGAGCTAGCAGCATTCACTTGAGTGGTGCAAAAATTCAAAATGTCACAAAAACTTATATAAATTCCACCTCAACTGTATGTGGAATAGTGTTAAGCGAACATGTTTGGCCGAATATTGTGGCGCTCGGGTCCACGCAGTGTTCGGCCGAACACCGTGTGTGCTTGAGCGCCATGCTCGAGTCCCCTCCCCGAACCCTAAATAGCCAATTAGCGTGCGGGGAGGTACTGGCATTCACTGTAATGCCAGTAGAAATGTTGGCTACTGGCCACTGATTGGATGGCCGGGTCTGCGTCATCGGGTGCTATATAGCACCCGGTGACATGTTACCGGCTCATACCGAGTCAGGGAGAGCTGCTGCAAGGAGGGACAGATAGTGTAGGGAGAGAAAAACGCTAGGCATGGATAGTATTTCTTTTCAAAAGAACCAAAAGCTCTTTTAAGGGCTATTATATCTTGCTGCAACATATATATATAAGGGCTAGGCAGTGCTAGTATTTCTGTTCAAAAGACCCAAAAGTCCATTGTTATATATGGCTGCATTTTTTTTTTTGGGAGGGGGGGAAAACGCAAGTGTGCCTAACCCTAACACCATGTGCACAGCGTGTGCATTAGAACCTTTCTGTAGTCTATATACCTGACATCCATTGCTATTTTTTCTACCGTTAATTAAGGCCGCAGTATCTCTTTTGCGTCTGCTGTATAACATTTGCGCAAGGAGGCAAATATAGTATAGGGATAGGATTTGGCTAGGCATGGCTAGTTGTTCTGTTCAAAAGACATAAAAGTCCATTGTTATATCTGGCTGCAATTTTTTTTCTTTTGGGGAAAAAAGAACGCAAGTGTGCCTGACGCCAACACCACGTGCACAGCGTGTGCATTAGAACCTTTCTGTAGTCTATATACCTGACATCCATTGCTATTTTTTTCTACCGTTAATTAAAGCCGCAGTTCCTCATTTGCGTCTGCTGTATAACATTTGCGCAAGGAGGGACTTATAGTGTAGGGATAGAATTTGGCGAGGCAGGGCTAGTTGTTCTGTTCAAAAGACACAAAAGTCCATTGTTAAATCAGGCTGCAATATATTATTTTTGTTGTGGGTTAAAAATTGCGCAAGGGTGCCAGACCTTAACATCACCTTTTCAGCTTCTGCTGTCTAACATTTGTGTATCCCAAATAACAGAAATCCGGTGTATTTTTTTCTGCGGCTATTGAAGGCAACATTATTAATGTCGTCGTGATTAGCGGCAGAAAAACACGCAATAAATGTCTGGTATATAGGAGAAACATACATTGTCCTGCACATGTAATGTCACCGTGATTAGCGGCAGAAAGAAACACAATAAAGTCATGTATATAGGAGAAACATACTTTGTCCTGCACATGTAATGTCACCGTGATTAGCGGCAGAAAGAAACACAATAAATGTCAGGTATATAGGAGAAACATACATTGTCCTGCACATGTAATGTCACCGTGATTAGCGGCAGAAAGAAACGCAAAAAATGTCAGGTACATAGGAGAAACATACATTGTCCTGCACATGTAATGTCACCGTGATTAAAAGCAGAAAGAAACGCAATAAATGTCAGGTACATAGGATTCACATACATTGTCCTGCACATGTAATGTCACCGTGATCAGCAGCAGAAAGAAACGCAATAAATGTCAGGTATATAGGAGAAACAAACATTGTACTGCACACGCTGCGCAGCTGGTGTTAAGATTAGGCAAACTTGCGCAAATTTTGACCATCAAGAATAATAATATTGCAGCTAGATGGGTCTTTTCAACAGAAAAACTAGCCCTGCCTAGCCAAATCCTTTCCCTACACTATCTGTGCCTGATTGCGCAAACGTTATACATTATATGAATAACGGCAGAAAAAAATACACTGGATGTCAGGTATTTAGGATACAGAAAGGTTATACTGCACATGCAGCACAGGTATATGACATTACCTGCGCTGCGTCTGTTGCATAACGTTTGCTCATTCTGTGAAATTTTTCTGCTCATATACTAAAAAAAATGTGCGCAACTGTACTTTTAACAAATTTGCATATATATCGTTTAGTATGCGCAAGGCGAGCAGTAAGGGACAGGGAAGTGGGCATGATGCTGATGGTGCACGGTGGGCATGGTGAAACAGTGTCTGCTGACAGAGCACAAGAAACAAAGTCATCCAAAACTCCTAGCTTCATGTCTCAGTTTGGAGGGCGGGGCAAGACAGGTTCTTCTTAGGTCAAAATGTCAGGAGGAGGACCAGAGTGAGGTTAATTTTTTAGGTTAAAAAATTAGGGGTGAGGGCCTGCTGATGAACCTCTTAAATATTTAAAGGCGAGGGCAGCCTAATAAGCAGTTTGATATGATGGAGGAAGAGGAGGAAGAGGATGAGAAGAGGAAGGGATTCATGGAAATACATTGTATACACTTTAAAAGCCACATTTAAAGTTCCTTAATGTTTAGCCGCTTTCCTCTGGTGGGGTTATTATGCCCCCAGCGGCACTAAATAACCACTCCAACAAAACGCTGGCGGCAGGGCAGGCCAGCACCTCCTAGGCGTAGAGCGCCAGTTCGTGCCACGTGTCCAGCTTAGACACCCAATAATTATATGGCACAGAGGGATTGCTGAGGACGTTGACATTGTCAGCTACAGTAGGTACTCCTTTAACATTTTACAAAACTTTTCCCTCCTAGTTGTGACACTAGGCCGCTTATCAGAACCTTTTCCACATGCAGCGCTGTCCATCTTTATTGTGAGCAGGTAGAGTTCCAGTGCATGCTCAGTTCGCACAACAGTCAGTGAGCTTGCAAGTGTAAGCGCTGCTGCAGCGTTGCCAGACCGTCGGAAGCTGTAGATGACTTTCTGAAATTGGCACCTTCATCAGCAGCTCAGGCAAATTGGTGTAGGTTTTGAGAAACCGCTGAACCACTAAGTTGAAGCAGTTGTTTGGCCTGAGGGAGACTCCTGTTCATCCTTCCTGTTGGAGGAACAGGTAGACTCATTCCTGTCATTAGTTCCAGGGTCCTATAGGGTCAGTTTGGTTTAGGTTCCTGTGTATGAACTGGCCAACCTTTGAGGCCTGTTCATACTGGTAGTCAGTCTGAATTAGAGTCAAGGTTTCCTTTAGGAGGTGTCCATCTTCTCTTCTTAGTTTCCTGGCTTAATCTTCTTTCCCTCCTACACTCTGTGTGGTTTTCCCCCCACACCTGAGCGTGACAGTATGTGTGTGAGCTTGCCGAGCTCCAAAGCCGCCACCAAGTTGCGGCTGTTATCAGACACAACCAGGCCTGGTTGTAGGTTGAGTGGCAAGAGCCACAGCTCTGCCTGGTCCCTATACCCTGCCACAGCACTGTGTAGGTGTGTTGTTTGAAACCTAAGCAAATAAGTTTCAGCATAGCCTGTTGCCGCTTCCCCACCGCTGTGCTAAACTGCTTCCAGCTACTGACTGATGGCTGACTGGTGCTGCAAGATGAGAATTGCTAGATGGAAGTGGCGGAGGAGAAGGAGGGGTTGCAGCCGCTAATGTAGGTGGTGGCGGAAATATTGATGGAAGTAGGGCTCGCAATCCCTTGTGTCGGTAGCACCTGTGCCGTCTCAGGGTACAAATCGCTCCTAGCCTCCACAGCGTTCACCCAGTGTGCCATCAGGGAAATGTAGCATCCCAGTTGTCATATGTTGTATGTCTATGAAATGCAAAATTTTAACAGCAAACAGAATATTTTATAAACCCCCATTTCTTGCACAAAGACAAGCAATGCTGAGCAAAACAGTCCTTCAAAGAGGAAACAAAAATGTCAAGATAATTTTATGGTTTTCTATATTTCAATTCGACCATAAATTCGCAGTGTGCCTTTCACTGCAGAGATTGGAATATCTTCCATTGATCAAAAATAAAAGCACCTAACAAGTGCAGAGAGAAGGAGAGATAGGAAATAATAAAATACTTTACTTGAAAGCCCTCATCTAAATCCAATTGTTCCAGATCACTTTCTTACTGCATAAGTGTGGAAAGCTTAGGCTACCAATTGTTTGCCAGGATATGATTTGGTAGTATAGGTTATCTTTTGACTGTTGGTTTCTTTTGTGAATTACTTCTCAAATAACTAATTTCCAGCACTAGTAAGAAGAATGTGCTGCCGTACTTTGATAGGCAATCTAAAGATCACACACTTTGTTACAACCAGGTATTTTCAACTCAGTTTCAGCACGATTAAAAGGTAGATATGGTTTTTGAGGCTCCTCAATCTCTTCATATCAAATTGCTTAAATGCCTGAACAGCTGTAAAATGCATTCACATTCAGATTTCAGAAAAAAATATTTCCCAAAAATACTTCTGTGGTGTTAAAATTATTGAATCTTAAAGTCTCGAATTTATAAACATACTTAAAGTGTAAATGCCATTCTATTTTTTTGTGTGTAATTTATAGGGGCAGTTATGTAAACCAATTTTATAATATACGTTAATTACTGAAATCATACATTTCTATTAGAAAAACAGCTCTAAAGTGGTCCATTTTGAGCCTTAGCAACGCTCCTCTGTGTTATGACTGTGTTATGTAAACAGAAGACAGAGTAGTGTTGCTAAGGCTCAAAATGGGCCACTTTAGAGCTATTTTTATAATAGAAATGTATGATTTTGGTAATTAAAGTATATTATAAAATGGTCACTATCACTGCCCCTACACATTACACAAATAAAAATAGAATGGCAGTTACACTTTAAGCAGAGAAGTAACTTTCCATTTTACATTATTTTAATTCAAAATTCAACCACAATTATTTCTTTCACATTTTAAATCTGTAGATTCCAAATTTCTTCAGATTCCTTTGGGTACAATTTTACAAGAGAAAATGAGAGTGATTCTATTTTTGGAAAACAGTTCCAAATTATAAACTATGGGGGTAATTTATCAAAATGTTGTAAAGTAGAATTGTTCAAAGCAACCAATCAGATTCCACCTTTCATTTTAGACAGCTCCTTTGGAAAATGAAAGGAAGAATCTGGTTGCTATTGACAACTAAATCAGTTCTACTTTACACCAGTTTGATAAATTACCCCATCTGTCTTTATGTTAAACTTTTATCCAATCCATTATTTGTATCTAAGAACTTACATTGTGATAATCAGAGATGAATGTTTTCAAAATGTTTCTTTGCCAAATTTTTCCCAAAAATTGCTTCAATCTAAATGAATTTTTCACAAACCACATTAAATCAACTCTATCATGGCCTGAAGTTAAACTTTAGGGAGAATGTATCCTGATGTATATCACTGTACATACATAGCTAGTCCTTTCTGGTAGTGAAACAGTTAGGGCTTGTTCACATCACCGTCATGAATTCCATTCTGACTTTCCATTATAACATCGTTATAACGGAAAAAAACGGAAGTCATAGGATGGAAATCAAAACGGACACCTTTAGAGGATTCCGTTTTGATCCATCATAATAGAAGTATATAGGCAAGCATAACAGATCCGTTATGCTTGCCTATATGCTTCTATTATGACGGATCAAAACGGAATGCCTCTAAAGGTGTCTGTTTTGATTTCCGTCCTATGGATTCCATTTTTTTCCATTATAACGATGTTATAACGGAAAGCCAGAACGGAATCCATGACGGTGATGTGAACAAGCCCTCACTGTACATCTAAATAACAGCCAGGTCACATATATGGCCATGCATATCATCATGCAGGCCACCAACTATAACCTTAACATTACTAGATAACCCATAGCTTGGCTCCTGAATTTGCTTGGGCTTGGCTCCTGAATTTGCCTTATAACTAATGATGGAAATAAGTGACCAAATAACAGTAGTGTGAACCTTACAGGTCAATGTTAGTAGGGGCAGATTTCAGTAGAGGCAGCAAGGGTATGGCATGAAGTAGGTGACAGCATCAGAATAGTGGCAGCAGGAAGTGGTTAGAAGTAACGGGCCATGTGTCTCAATGTTGTGGTGTCGCAGCACACTACAGTCAGATCATTACTGTTAGAATATTTGAGTCTGTTCTATCAGGCACAAGTATCTGGAAATCCTGGTTGATCCAAGCCTGATTCATCTTTATAAAGGTTAATCTCTCAACATTTTGTGTTAAAAGGAGAGTTCTCTTTGGGTAATTCTGCCACCTATCACACCAAACCAAACGCTGATGCCACACTACTAGCTGGCCAGGAAAGCTTGTCCAGAGAAAACTTGGCTAGTTGCAGCAACAATTCAAATTTGTCTGCTCCGTAGTCCAGGGGATCTTGGATCTGGGGTGACAGGGTACAGTCCAAGTAACCCACCACCTGCTGGTTTAGGTTCTGCTCCATATCCTGCTGCTGGGTGGTTTCTTCAGTGGGTATCTAAAGAAAAGTGCTCATCAGAGACTCAAGACTTAAGTTGCTGCTGATGGAGCTTTGCTGCTCCTGCCCCCCTAACCTGCTCCAGAAGTTATGGCAGTGGAAAATTAACTCAGAGGGTCCCCTATGTTAGTCTTTCATGAGTATAGGCGATGGGGCATATAGGCAGGGACCAACCGACTACAAAGGATGTCTGGATAGTAGTTTAATTTTTCATGCCTCTCAGAAGGTTTAAAAAAGGCCCACATTTTGTATGGGTAGCGAATGTCTAACATTCTGTAGAGCCAGTAGTCATCCCTCTACTAAAAGGTTATAATATGGCTGACAAGCAAATCAGCATGCATCTGGCTACTTGCGCAAAGGACTTAGAGGGACTCCCTGCCTCCATCTCTATTGCATACTACTACGGTCTGTGTGGATCATCTTCATCATTCCTCTGTAGCTCCTCCTGCTCCTTTCCTGTCACTTGGGCAGATAAACCACCTAGTTCTGTATAGAATTCATGGGCATTTATGTCCTCTTCCACCTCGTCCTCCTTTGTCAGTTCAGTCTCTACAAGGCTCAGGTGGGTATGGCAGTGGTTTGCCAGTCAGATTTATTAGCATCCCCTCCAGAACTTGAAGGAGTAGAATCACATAATTCATCACATAGTCCCGACGAATGACAAATAAAGAGACCTCCTCAAAGGGTCTGGTGTCACACATGATCTGCCACTGTCTAATGTCAAAGATACACCAGGGTGTAGTCCTGTCCATCTGTATCATCAAGAAATCGGTAATGGATTTCCTGTGCTCTTATAGTTGGCCTAACATGTGGAGGGTGAAGTTCCAAAATGTGGAAAAGTTGTATATGAGGTGAAGTAGGGGAACATCATTCTGCCTTTGATGCTCAAGGAGGTTGTCTTTTGCAAGGTAAGAAGTGCATACACAGTTTCCTTGGCATTTTCAAGACATTTTGTATTTCGGTGCAAGACATCATGAACTGGGTGACAACCAGAGTGAAGATGAGTGCCATGCAGGAAGCATGGGTCAGCCCTCCATGATGCAGCGCAGACTGTTCTGCCCTTTATGGGTGACCATGGTTTCTATCTCCAGTTGGCAAGGACACAAACAAGTGTGTCTCCCAGTGTGACTCCTTTTGCCCAGGCTGACCAGGTGTGGAACTGCAGCACAACATTGTGCTTTGCATAGGTGGTATGCTGGAGGACCACTCTGTACTGTTCCTACAGTGGAGCCTGAGGGCAAGGTGGAGGATGAGGAGGCAGAGGAAGACATTGGCATGGAAATCCCATGATTTTAACATGGAGGTGGCATTGCCATCACCTGGCCAAGTTGCTGATGGGCCTGGGCCGGAACCACATTTACCCAGTGGGCTATAAAGGACATATATTGTCCTTGACCATAGTCATAGCTCCACATGTCAGTGCTGGCATGAACTGTACCAGACACAGACAGGCTCAAGGACTGGCCCGCCTTCTGCTTAACATACGTGTGCAGGGCTGGTATAGCTTTTTTAGAGAAGTAAGGATGGTTGGGGATTCTCCACCTTGGATGGGCACAAGCCATCAGTCCATGATATGAAAAGGGAGAGACTGTAGTACGTGCAACTTGGCCTGGTGCATGTTCAGCTTCTGTAGGAGTGCATACATGCTGTTGTCTCTTTGCAATCACTTCAGTGATCGACTGATGGCAAAACATGTGATGAGGAGTAAGAGGATTTTCAGGAGCAGCTGCTCAAGTTGAGGAGCCCTGATTGCTGGAAAAGGCATGCGGGGTGCTAGGAGATGCAGCACTTGCTATGTCAGGCTGTACCACTACATTAGTGTCATGGTTTTCCAAGGCCATTTTATGGTGACACTTCATGTGTTAGCACGCTGATTGCGATTTAACTTATGCCCACATATCCTGCATACCACTATGCTAACATCCTCCAGTGACTTGATAAAAAAGTCCCACATTGCTGAGTAATGCATTTTACCCCAACACTCCGTACTGACTGCCTGTTGTTGCTTTTATGAATCCATCCAGCGCTAGTAGTTTCCTGACAGGTAGGCTATTGAGTAGCAGATGGTGTACCTGTGTATCTGTTGTCACCTGAGATGATGTTGATATGCGAGTCAACCATTCAAGTACAGCTGGATTGTTGGTCAAAACAAGACTGCTGGATGGCAGTGGCAGCTCATGCCTGTTGCTACAGCTGCTGTTACCACCACCCCTTCTTCTGCTGCTACTTCTGCCAGCTACAACAACATTTTTGCCACTGCCCAGTTCCTTTTGAGGGTCTAGGCAACTGTTTATTGTCCACAGTGTTCAGTAACTGAATTAGTAATATAACAGATTAAATGTTAAAAGTGCCTGTATAGTAAACAACCTACAATGAGTCTGATGCACTGTATCTCTTTATATAACTGAACAGAATTTTAATGGTGCAGAAGATTAACTAGGTACATGTGCCTATAAATTAGACTGACTGTCTGATACACAGTCAATCTATGTATAGTATAACAGAACAGATTAAAAATTAATTGCACAGAAGTGGAACAAGATGCAAAGGGTGATTATACGGAACCTGCACTGTCCCTACAGTGTCTAAAAACACTCCTTGCAATCTCCCTACACTGTCCCTATCCAATATTCTACAATTAAAAGATTGCTAAAACATTGGCTCTGGCAAATGCCAGATGTCTTCCTATGCTCAGTTTATAGTAAAATGGTGAATAATGGGTGGGATTAGTCTTTTATAGAGCTATGACATCACAAAGGATAGCTATCTGTTGATTGGATGGTTGCATGGCATTATGGGTCAAATTTCTTTCCTGGTCATATTACTTTCACTTTGTAACACATGTAGCAACCATTATTTACTGAATAAAGGATTTGTTGCAACAAAACGAGAGAAATGTGCCAAATCAAAGTTTTTCAGAAATTTGGATCTAATTCAATTTGTTTCACTTTGATTCACTCCACACTACAGATAATCATAAATAGAATTTTCATTTCTTTATGCAAATTTTCCCTTGGGAATATTATTAATTAATAATAATAATAATAAATGATAATTAATAATAAAAAATTATTAGCATAAATAATCTACCAAAAAAGTTAAATTTTGAAATTTCACCTGCATTTTCCATTAATTCTTGTGGAACACCTCAAAGGTTAACAAAGTTTGCAACAGCAGTTTTTTTTTATAATTTGAATGCTGTAATTTCTAAAATGGGGTCATTTATGGGTGGTTTCCATTACTTAAGCCACTCAAAATCACTATATCTGAATTGGTGCTTAAAAAAATGGTTTTGGAAATTTTGTTGAAAATTTGAAAAATGGCTTCTAAACTTCTAAGCCCTCTATCGTCCCAAAAAAGTAAAATGACAATTATAAAATGATGCCAACATAAAGTATACCTATGGGGAATGTAAAATAATAACTATTTTTGGAGGTATTACTATGTATTTTGAAAGTAGAGAAATTGAAATTTTGAAATTTGCAAATTTTTCTAAATTTTTGCTAAATTTGGTATTTTTTTATAAATAAAAATGAAATATTTTGCCACAAATTTACTACTATCGTGATGCACAATATGTGACGAGAAAACAATCTTAGAATGGCCTGGATAAGTAAAAGTGTTCCAAAGTTATTACCACATAAAGTGACATGTCAGATTTGCAATAATCGGCCTGGGATTTAAGGTGAAAAGTGGCTTGGTACTGAAAGGGTTAATAGACTTTCTGTATCAATTCCTCATTCTTTTCAAGATCTCTGGTCACAGTCATTCAGTAGGAAACTTTATTGTCTGCCGCCAGTGAGTACAAATTTGTATTTTTATGCAGCGTAGAAAATGTTATATGAATGCTCTCAGTTACATTCTAGCTATTAGAGCTCTAGCATGGATTGACAATACAAAATACTACCCCATTCCATCTAGAATATACTATTCTTATATTGTCCTATAGTGTATAGCAAGATTGAGGAAAATAACTAAAATGTAAACATTTTTTAAATATTTTTTAGGTTGGGAATGAAATTATTGCAAGTGAGAGATAACTTTACTTGATATGAAATTTGATAAGTGTGATATGTTTTCGATTATTTCAACCCCTTTAGCCATCATGACATACCAGTATATCATGGTGATTGAGGGAATGTATGGAGTGGACTGCTGTGCTGAGCCTGCTCCAAGTGCAGTGGGTGCTGGCTGCATAATATAGAGAGAGGGCCTGTAGGTGGACCTCCGGAAAAATTGTTTGGAGAGAGGGCCTGTAGATGGACCTCCTGAAAAATTGTGGTAAAAGAGTGCCAGTTGGACCTCTAAAAAATTGTGTTTTTTTGGTCAGCGTTAGGTAAAGACGACAAGGAGGAGGAGGAGTAGGAGGAGTAGAGAAGAGGAATCGGATACATAAGTAATGTTAATCTTTAGCTGCTTTCCCCCGGAGGAGATTTGAATTCCGGTGAAATCCAGGCTTTGTTCATTTTAATAAGCGTCAGCCTGTCAGCGCTGTCAGTTGACGGGCGTGTACGCTTATCGGTGATGATGCCACCAGCTGCACTGAATACCCGCTCTGACAACACTCTAGCGGCAGGGCAGGCCAGCACCTCCAAGGCGTACAGCGCCAGTTCAGGCCACGTGTCCAGCTTTAAAACCCAGTAGTTGTATGGAGCAGAGTGATCGCTACGGACGTTGGTATGGTCAGCTGGGTACTCCCTCACCATCTTTCT
Source organism: Rhinella marina (assembly GCA_900303285.1). Classification (NCBI taxonomy): domain Eukaryota; kingdom Metazoa; phylum Chordata; class Amphibia; order Anura; family Bufonidae; genus Rhinella; species Rhinella marina. Next base: position 52,189 of record ONZH01016308.1, read on the forward strand.
GTAAAGCTCACCCTTACTCTGCCTAGACTGGGGACAGGTGACAGTGTCTTGCTGGGGTGACATAAAACTGGCAAAGACCTTGAAGAGCATTGTTTGAAAAAATGCTTCTAAGGCGAGGGTCACGGGATAGGCAGCCTAACATGAAGTCTGTCATGTGCGCCAGAGTCCCAACATGCAAGAATTCCCTCTCCTCACTAGCCTGACTCTCCATTTCCTCCTCCTCCTCCTCCAAGTCCTCCTCTTCAGCCCATACACGCTCAAGAGTTAAGAAGGACTGAGCACTGGTACCCTCTTCTGTCTCGTCAACATTCTCCTCCTCTTCCTCCTCATCCTCATCCCCCTCCTCCGATACGCGCTGAGAAACAGACCGGAGGGTGCTCTGGCTATCAAGAGACGTATCTTCCTCCACCGTCTCTTGTGACAAGCGCAAAGCATCCGACTTCATGCTGAGCAGTGAGTTTTTCAACAGGCAAAGCAGCGGGATGGTGAGGCTGATAATGGCGGCATCGCCGCTGACCATCTGTGTTGACTCCTCAAAGTTGGTCAACACCTGGCAGATATCAGACATCCACGTTCACTCCTCATTGTAGACTTCAAGAATCTGAGTGACCTGACTACCAGTTCTGGTGGAAGTTGACATCTGGCAGTCTATAATCGCTCTGCGCTGCTGGTAAACTCTGGATAACATGTTTAATGTCGAATTCCATCTCGTGGGCACGTCACACACAACCATGCCTGGCTTGAGTTTCAGCAGTGCCAGCCACAGATCGGTCTGCGCCGTGATGCCCTGTAACAGCTCTTGGGCGGTGTGCCTTTTGTCACCTAAGCACTTGTCCATTTATTCATGGTTACGTGGACCTTCTCAGAAATAGCATTGGTCAGGGCATGGATGATGTTCTGTGACACGTGCTGGTGTAGCAATGGGACGGCACATCGGGAAAAATAGTGGCGGCTGGGGACCGAATACCGAGGTGCAGCCACCGCCTTGAGATTGTGAAAGGCCTCGGTCTCTACCAGCCTATAGGGCAGCATCTCCAGGCTCAGCAATTTGGAGATGTGGACGTCGAGGGCTTGGGCATGTGGGTGGGTGGAACTGTATTTCCTCTTGAGCTCCAGCGTCTGCTGTAAAGACACCTGAACGCTGCGCAGGGACACATTGGTGGAGGTTGTGGAGGATCGTGGAGGCGAAGGTGTGGTTTTCTGGTGGGAGGCGCTCGTGCCGGGTTCCTGGGCAGGGGGTTGACTAGCAGAGGCAGCGAATGACACAGGGGAAGGAGCAGTGGTGTGACCCACAGGAGGTGAACGGCCTTGTTTCCATTGGGTGGGGTGTTTAGCACTCATATGCCTGCGCATGCTGGTGGTGGTTAGGCTAGTAGTGGTGGCACCCCTGCTGATCCTGGTGTGGCACAGGTTGCACATCACAGTCCGTCGGTCATCCTCAATTTCTTTAAAGAACCTCCAGACTTGCGAACATCTAGGCCTCATAACGGGAGCTTCACTACGTAAAACAGTTGCTGATGATGCACCATCTCTGGCCCTGCTTCTCCCTCTGGCCACACCACTGCCTCTTCCAACCTGTTCTGGTGCAGCACTCGCCTCCGCCTCAGAAGCACTGTCTTCACTAAGCTTATCAACCCAGCTTGGGTCAGTCACCTCGTCATCCTCCGATTCCTCAGTTTGCTCCCCCCTCGGACTTCCTGCCTGACAACAACTTCACCACTGTCTGACAACCGTGTCTCCTCATCGCCCGACACCTCTTTACACACTTCTTCCACTAAGTCAACAATGTCATCATCATCACCCACAGACTGCGACAGTTGGAAAACTTGGGCATCGGGATAGAGGTCAGCAGCAACCTGAGAAGTGGTTTGTGACTCTGGGAAGGGTCCAGAAAACAGTTCCACAGAGTATGCTAGATCGCATTCCAAATTTTCCTGGGAGGGGGCAGACTGGGGGAAAGGAGGTTGAGGTGGAGGAGCCAGCGGAGTGCTCCCTTGGGTAACGTGGGTGGACTGCGTGGAAGACTGACTGGTGGACAAATTACTTGAAGCATTGTCTGCAATCCACGACATCACCTGTTCGCACTGTTGTGGTTTCAACAGTCCTCTACAACGTGTCCCTGTAAGTTCAGACATGAAGCTAGGGAGTGTAGCTCTGCGGCGTTTCCCTGCTCCCTTATCAGCAGGTACTGTCTCACCCTGCCCAGGACCACGGCCTCTGCCCCCTGTAGTAATTGAATGTCCACGCCCACGCCCTCGTCCTCGACCCCTAGCCCTGGGGTTCAATATTTTCTGTATATAAGTGTATTATATGTACAAAAAAAAATGGACCTGCTGTACTGAAACCCACAAACTTGTTCAATCTGAACAAATTAATATATAGGTGGATAAGTTAGAGCAAAATTACATATTTTATTACGTATCGTGCAGTATGGAGCAATTACACTGAAACTATTAGATTAGGCAGACCTAGTCTGCTTAAGTGCAACCCAGACAAATGTCGCACAGAGATTTCTGTAATGTAGCTGTATCAGTGAAAGCAAAAGACCGTATTTGATTACGTGACGTACAGTATGGGTCACATGGACAGAAAATACGGATTGTGGTTTGTGGTGACTGGACAGCTGAACTGTGACACACAGAATGGTTCCACACAGCTGTATGAAATGGATTTGTATCACTGAGATAAAACAATAAAAAAAAAGTGTTATATATGGCGATAGCTGCACTACTAGTACCAGCCAGCCCAGCCAGGAGACAAAAAAAAGTGTCTTGTAGCCCTTAGAAGGGCTGTTGGGTTCTTTTGATATCACTCCTGCCTTACAGAGAACTGAATCCAGGCCCTAACACTCTCCCTGAAACTCAGCCGATCTGTCCCTAACGACATCCAGACAGCATCTGAGCCGAGCACCGCGGGCAGTCACTAGTATATTCCAGGGTCACCTTATCAGGCCAGCCATCCCCTGCTATCGACATGTAAGGGCCCCACGTGATGCTGGGTGTATATGGCTTGTGATTGGGTTTATAGGCGCCAAAAATTCAAAATGCGGGAGATGCCATTTCCTTGAGCATGGCAAGATACTCGTCCGAGCAGCGAGCACTTACGAGTACCCTAATACTCGAACGAGCACCAAGCTCGGACGAGCATGCTCGCTCATCTCTAGTTACCATGCTTCTGAAGTTTTCCAGGACTGCCATGGTGAGCTCCCTACTGAACTATGCATGAGGCATAGCTCAGTAGGTACCATGTCAAAAACCAATTCACTCTAATATACCTCTTTTACGGTGAATAGGACAAGGGATAAAAAGATTCAATGTTCTAGCTCCCTAGGGGTTTAAAACTTATTATTATAAAAGTTAAAAAAAACCAACATGAACATTTTAAAAGTTTAAATCACAGTTCTTAACCAATTTTACATATAAAAATATATTAACAATAAAAATAAACATATTAGTTATTGCCACTTCCAAAAATGTCTGAACTATTAAAATATTCACAAAATTTCAAAAAAAATTTGTGTATACAGAGCTTATAGCTGTCAGAAAATGGTGATGAAAAAAAGTTTATTTTTTATAGGTTTTTATTTTGTTAAAGTAGCAAAACAAAAAAAAAATACAAGTCTGGTATCACCATATTCTAATGAGCCACTGAATAAGGAATTCATGTCAGTTTTAGTGCACAGTGAACGAAGTGATGTCAAAACTCCCAAAACCTTTTAAAATTGTGCTTGCTTATTTTTTCAATTTAACCCCGCAAAAGATTTATTTTTCCATTTCCAATAACAGACTTGGTAAATTAAATGGTACCCTTAAAAAATGCAACTTATCTTTCAAAAATAAGCCCTCATATGGCTATATGAACAGTACATTTAAAAATTTATGGTTGTTGGAATATGGGGAGGAGAAACGAAAATGCAAAACCAAAAATGTGCCTTGTTAGGGGTTAAAGGTGTTCACTTTTTGATAACATTTTGTCAATGTGTTTGTAAGGTGACTATGTTGCCCTTACTAATATAGTATTTGTTGATATTTTCACCATGTTCTATATTTTATAATGTATGCATCCTTGTTAGCCAAGTCTTTTTTGCTATCCATATGAAGGTCCTGTCGATAAGATGACTACTGATGGAGGGTCAAATGACTAGGCAAATCACTTAGTCTCCTCCATTCAAGTACACCATACCTGTCACCCGCACTTGCACTCTTAGGAATTTAGAGCAGATGTAGAGTGTTTGAATGAAGGAGAATGGGTAATGTGTCCGGTCATATGACCATCTATCAGCAGCCATCTTATGGGCAGAACCACTATGTGGACAGCATAGAAGATTTGCCCAACAAGGGTAATACCTTATGGAATATAACAAATGGCAAATAATATCAAAAGAGTATATATTAGTAAGTGTCATATAATCATAATACATATACATTGGTTAACAGTAGCCAGAAAGTATCCAACCCCTTAAAGTAGAGATGAGTGAATCGAATCGGACGAAGTGGAATTTGATCCTAATTTCAGGAATTATTCAATTTGCACCGATTTAGAATTTCCTGATGATTCGTTGTGACAAATCTTTTTTTCTTTTTTTTTTCACTAAAATGGCGGCTGCACGTGTTTGGATATGGAGAAAGCCGTCTTGGATTTAGCAATTTTTTCAGTGAACTCAGTGCAGGGAGAGACGTTTGCAGGCGCTAGTGAAACTGATAGAAAACCTCCTGAAAAGAACAAATTGCTGAATAGAAGTGTAGGGAAAGCATAGGAATTGAAGTATTGAAGCAGAACAGGCTTCTATTGGGGTGTTTTGAGACAGTCCAGTGAACTTAGTGCAGGGAGAGACGTTTGCAGGCGAAAGGGCAAGTGTTACAAAACCTCCTGAAAAGTACAAATTGCTGAATAGAAGTGTAGGGAAAGCATAGGAATTGAAGTATTGAAGCAGAACATGATGCTATTGGGGTGTTTTGAGACAGTGTGAGATCTGGAAAGAAGTGCAACCACAGGTTAATAGGAAAAATCGTATTACACCTTGGTTTCAGTGACTGAGATTCAAAATTGCCATGCTAGAGCTGCACATCTCAGGTTTGTCTCTGTAATTATGGTTATTGGGGTTTTGTTAACCCTTGTGCGCTGTAGTTACATTTAGTACAGCACTTTTTTGTGGTTTTAATGTTGGGGCTTATTAGCTGTGTTGAAGTGGGACAATGGCAACCCTTTGTAGCGTGTATTATTCTCAACTAAAAAAAAAGAGTTTTAGTAGGCGTATAGCTCCAAAGTTCTGTATTTTAAAAGCTACTGCCATTTATTGCTATTGCCCAAAAAAAGTATTATTTGCTCCGTGTTGAAGTGAGACAATTACAGCCCAATGTAGTGTGTATTATTCTCAAGAAAAAGAGTTTTACTAGGCGTACAATGCCAAAGTTCTATCTAGTAAAGTGTTCTACCAGCTATTAGTGTTTTAAAAAAACATATTCGCTCCGGGTTGAAGTGAGACAAATACAGGCCGTTGTAGCGTGTATTATTATTAAGAAAAAGAGTTTTACTAGGCGTATAGTGCCATAGTTCTATATTTTAAAAGCTACTGGCATTTATTGCTTTTGCCCAAAAAACGTATTATTCGCTCCATGTTGGAGAGAGACAATTACAGCCTGTTGTAGCGCGTATTATTCTCAAGAAAAAGAGTTTTACTGGGCGTACAGCGCCAAAGTTCTATCTAGTAAAGTGTTCTATTAGCTATTAGTGCTTTAAAGAAAACCTATTATTCGCACCGTGTTGAAGTGAGACAATAACAGACCGTTGTAGCGTGTATTATTCTCAAGAAAAAGAGTTTTACTAGGTGTACAGTGCCAAAGTTATATCTAATAAAGTGTTCTACCAGCTATTAGTGTTTAAAAAACGTATTATTTGCTCCGTGTTGAAGTGAGACAATTACAGCACGTTGTAGCATGTATTATTCTCAAGAAAAAGAGTTTTACTAGCCGTACAGCGCCAAAGTTCTATCTAGTAAAGTGTTCTACTAGCTATTAGTGTTTTTAAAAAAAGTACTATTCGCTCAGTGTTGAAGTGAGACAATTACAGGCTGTTGTAGCGTGTATTATTCTCAAGAAAAAGAGTTTTACTAGGCGTATAGCGCCAAAGTTCTACATTTTAAAAGCTACTGGCATTTATTGCTGTTGCCCAAAAACGTATTATTCACTCGGTGTTGAACTGAGACAATTACAGCCCGTTGCAGCATGTATTATTCTCAAGAAAAAGAGTTTTACTAGGCGTACAGCGCCAAAGTTCTATCTGGTAAAGTGTTCTACCAGCTATTAGTGTTTTTAAAAACATATTATTTGCTCTGCGTTGAAATGAGACAATTACAGCCCGTTGTAGCGTGTATTATTCTCAAGAAAAAGAGTTTTACTAGGCGTATAGCGCCAAAGTTCTATATTTTAAATGCTACTGGCATTTATTGCTGTTGCCCAAAAACGTATTATTCGCTCCTTGTTGAAGTGGGACAATTACAGCTCATTGTAGCGTGTTTTAATTTCCTTTTTATTTATTTATTTGATAAAACAGCATGTCAGGCAGAGAAGTGACAGGCCCTGCACAGGGGAGTAGCAGAGGCCTAAATGTTTCTGGCGCAGGCACAGGTCGCAGCAGATTAAGTGGGCGTGGCAGCAGGGGTAACATTGAGAGGCCACAGTTCCCGGTGTCATCTAGCGGTCGGGTCTTGATCAGCAACCCAGCGGTTCTTGAATGGTTGACTCAGTCTTCGACTTTGTCCCAAATGACTTCAGAGACCCCCAGTCAAGAATCGGTGGGTTCTTCAGACACAACCCTTAGATGGCATGGCCCGGGAGCAGGCCCTGTGTGCTCACCTGTCCTCAACCTGCCTTTGTCCTTTTCTGTTCCCTCACCCGGAGAAGTAATGTATGCTGTGGGCTCAGCTCCACTTTACAACGAGGACGAGCTACTAGAGGAGGGTCAGCAGCTACTGGGCAGCCAATATGTGGAGGAGACATCCGCAGCTTCCTCAGTTAGGCAGGCAAGTAGTGATGAGGAGAGTGGCGTGGGAGCTACGGTTGCGCGCGGTCAGGCTCCTGACCCACAGACAATTGAGGAGGATATCAGCGACGTGCAGACACCATTTGATGATGATGAAGCTGATCGCACTTGGGAGCCGGGTGAATTAGGGCCTTCATCATCATCAGGAGAAGAAGGTGGCAGCTTGCCCGTGAAGCAGCGGAGCCAGCAGGTCTCTAGTGTGGCCGGGAGTCAGCAGGGTGGCAGCAGTGGGAGGTTGGGAGCCAAACATGCCCGAGGTAGACCACCTGCTTCGCAGGAGCCTACCGGGCCAAAAAGTAGTGGTGCAGCGGTTCAAGGAGGCAGTGGCAGTAGCAGCCAGTCAGTGAAGAGCGTTGGGGGTAAATTCACGTACTCGGCGGTGTGGCTGTTTTTTGTTAAGCCGCCGGACTAGGTGAACCTAGCTGTTTGTAGAATCTGTGGGCAGAAGGTGAAGCGTGTCCAGGGTGCCAATGTTGGCACTACAGCCCTGTGTCAACATATGCAGCATCACCATAAAGTGGCCCAGGAGAACCGTGGCTCCAGTGCGGTAGTCCAGCCTGCAGCAGCTGCAGCAGAAGCCACAGCATCCGCAGCATCAACCAGTGGCGCCCAACAGATTTCAGGCAGTCAAGGTTCCACCACTTCAGCCGAAGGGAGCAGTCTGTCCTTCCCATCATCTGATGCTCCTGCTCCTCCTCCTACTCCTCATCAGTCATTCTGTCAGCAATCGATCAGCGAAGCCATTGCCGAGAGAAAGCAGTATGCGTGTACCCATCCAACGGCGCAGAAGCTGAATGTGCTCCTGGTCAAGTTGCTGGTGCTGCAGTGCCTCCCTTTCCAAGTGTTGGACTCTGACCCTTTCAGAGAACTGATGGCTTGTGCTGAGACGAGGTGGAGAGTTCCAAGCCGTCATTTCTTTGCCAATTGGCAGTACCAGCCCTGAACAAATATGTAGAACAGAAGGTGGGCCAGTCCTTGAGCCCGTCGGTGTCTGCCAAAGTTTACGGTAGCACCGACGTGTGGAGTTCTAATTACGGTCAGGGACAGTATATGTCCGTTATGGCCCACTGGCCCAGGCCATGCCACCTCCACGTTCTCATGCCGTCGCTCCTGCGACAATGCCTGCCTCCTCACCCTCCACCGGGTCCTCAGCCTCCACTGCAGGGACAATTCACAGTGCCCCACCAGCATACCACATGTGCAGGGCACGGCGGTGTCACACGGTTCTACACCTCGTTTGCCTGGGCCAACGGAGTCACACAGGGGAGGAACTGCTCCATGTCATTCATCAAGAAATCCAATCCTGGTTTTCCCCGCAACAACTCAAAATGGGAACAATGGTGACTGACAACGGGAAGAACATGGTGTCTGCGCTGCGTCAAGGAGGACTGTGCCACGCGCCCTGCATGGCGCACGTGTTCAATCTGGTTGTCAAGCGGTTCCTAAAGTCTTCTACTCATCTGCAAGACATCCTAAAAATGGCCCGGAAACTTTGCATGCACTTCAGCCACTCCTACACTGCCAAGCACACCCTCCTTGAGCTGCAGCGACAGAACAGCTTCCCCCAACATAGGCTGATATGTGACATTTCCACCCATTGGAATTCCACCCTCCATATGTTGGACCGACTGTACGAACAGAGAAAGGCCATAAACGATTTCTTAATGATCCAAGCCGACAGAGGTACTCCCCTGTGTAACTTTTATGTCAGCATGTGGCAGCTCATGCGTGACACCTGCCGGTTGCTCGTGCCCTTTGAGGAGGCCACTTTATTTGTCTGTCGCCAGGACTATGGGATGAACAACGTCATTCCACTCATTCATATCCTGGAAAAGATGCTGTTAAATCTGGCTGGTCAAGGGATAGGAGATGTGGCGACTACATCTCATAGCCACATGAGCCCTGTGGGGGCTGAACTGGAGGAGAAGGAGGAGGAGGACATTGGAGCACAAAGAATGCCTAGAGAAATGGGTAGTTTCTGCCCATGTGACAGGAGAGGAGGAGCAGGAGGAGCAGCTAGCGGAGCTATAGGGCGATGAGGAAGAGGAGGCAGAGGACCCAGACACACCGTGGCAGTATGCAGTTGAGATGGAGGCAGGGAGTCCCTCCGAGTCACTTGCGCAAATGGCCCGATGCAAGCTCACTTGCTTATGTAGTGACAGCCGAATTGTCACCATTCGGCAGAGGGATGACAACTGGCACTCCACCTTATTAGACGCTCGCTACTGGTCGAAAATGGGGGCCTTTTTTACACCCGCCAAGAGGGAGGACACACTGAACTACTATAGAGACATCCTATGTAGTCAGTTGGCCGCTGCCTATCTGCGCCATCGTCCTTCCTCTCGCAGGTCTGACCGGGTTGGGGGGCCCCTCTGCGCTCACGTTCCACTGCCATGGCTGCTGGGGGGGTTAGGGGTGGCAGTAGCAGTACCAGCTACATCAGCAGTAGCTTGAGTCTAGAGTCGTTGATGAGCAGCTTTCTTCACCCGCATAGTAAAGAAACTACTCACCAGCAGCATCAGCTAGACCTGGAGGTGGTGGCATACTTGTACAGCACCCTGCCACCCATCATAGAAGATCCGCTGGACCACTGGGCAGCCAAACTAGATTTGTGGCCGCAATTGGCCGAGTTTGCTCTGGAAAAGCTGTCCTGCCCGGCCAGTAGTGTGGCATCAGAGCAAGTTTTTAGTGCAGCGGGGGCTATAGTTACACCACGGAGAACTCGCCTGTCCACCCAAAATGTGGAGAGACTCACCTTTGTCAAGATGAATCAGGCTTGGATCAGTCAGGATTTCCAAACACCAACGCCTGATGCGTGAGATTAGATCATCCATGCTGTTTTTGACTGTTTCTTCTGGCTACCTGCCTCACCAAATACTCTGATGCTGCCACCCGCCTGATGCCACACATCTGATGCTCCTTCTTACACCCACCATCGTCAGCAGGTAGTGTTATTGCCACCACACACTGTCGTTGTGCCACTCTATAGTCTGCTGATGCTGCTACTGCCTCCATAATGTCATCGTACCATTCTGTAGTCTGCCCATGCTGCTACTACTACTACTGCCTCCATAATGTCGTCGTACTAATATGTTGCCTCAAAATTGTACTTACTGACATGTGATATTTGCTCGGTGGGCCTGTGACTCGGAAATTGTACTTACAGACATTTGAGCTTTTGGTGACATGGAAATTGTACTTACTGAAATGTTATATTTGCTCACTAGGCCTCTGACTCGGAAATTGTACTTACTGACATTTGATATTTGCTCACTGGGCCTGTGACTCAGAAATTAAACTTACAGACATGTGACATTTGCTCACTGGGCCTGTGACTCGTAAATTGTACTTACAGACATTTGATATTTGCTCGGTGGGACTCTGACTCAGAAATTAAACTTACAGACATTTGAGATTTTGGTGACACCAAAATTGTACTTACTGACACGTGATATTTGCTCAGTGGGCCTGTGGCTCAGAAATTGTACTAACTGACACATTCAATCTTGTTGGGTCACTCTGTGACATCCTAATTCTGCTACTACGGTTGCGTCCACTTACACACACTCTGTCATTGTGCCACTGTGTGGCCTCATAATGCTACAGCTACTGCCAATGCCTCCTTTACACTGTTGTCGTGCCACTCTGTCAGACTTTCTACAGTCTCAGGCAGGTCAAGTTGACAACAGTTGACACTTGTTCTACGTCAATTCTTCTGGCACAGACATTAATGGTGATGAGAAATTTTCCCTTCCCATCTCTGTTGTCGTACCACTCTGGCCTCAAAATTTTACTACTGCTGCTGCAACTTCCACACTGTCATTGTACCACTCTGTGGCCTCAAAATTTTACTACTGCTGCTGCCACTTCCACACTGTCATTGTGCCACTCTGTTGCCTCAAAATTTTACTACTGCTGCTGCCACTTCCACACTCTGTAATTGTGCCACTCTGTGGCCTCATAATGCTACAGCGTCTGACACTGCCTCCTCTACACCATCATGCCACTCTGTCAGACCTTCTACAGTCTCAGGCAGGTCAAGTTGACAACGGTTGACACTTGTTCTACGTCAATTCCTCTGGCACAGACATTAGTGGTCATGAGAACTTTTACCTTCCCATCTGTGTTGTCATACCACTCTGGCCTCAAAATTTTACTACTGCTGCTGCCACTTCCACACTGTCATTGTGCCACTCTGTGGCCTCAAAATTCTACTGCTGCTGCCGCCACTTCCACGGTCTGTCATTGTGCCACTCTGCTGTTTAAAAATTCTAATAGTACTGCTGCCACTTGCACACTGTGCAGGTCAAACTTGACAACGGTTGACACTTGGTCTGCATCAATTCCTCCGGCACAGACATTAGTGGTGATGAGAAATTTTCCCTTCCCATCTCTCTCGTCGTGCCACTCTGGCCTCATAACCTCGTCGTGCCACTCCAGCCTGACCTCATTATTCTGCTACTACGGTTTCTGCCACTTTCCCACCCTGTCATTGTGCCACTGTGTGGCCTCATAATGCTACAGCTGCTGCCACTGCCTCCTATATACTGTCGATGCGCCGCTCTGTGGTCTCCTGATGCTACAGCTACTGCCACTGCCTCCTATATACTGTCATCGTGCCGCTCTGTGGTCTCCTGATCCGACAGCTGCTGCCACTGCCTCCTCTACACTGTCGTGTTGCCACTCTGAGACGTCATAATTGTGCACAACTGCCATTTGCAGTCTTTGCATTGGGCCTGTCTGTGACTGCGAAATTCTACTGACTGACGTTTTCATTCTTGTCAGGCCACTCTGTCGTTGTGCCACTGTGTGACTTCATAATTCTTTACTACTGTCATTTGCAGTCTTTGAATTGGGCCTGTATGTGACTGCTAAATTCTACTGACTGACATTTTTATTCTTGTCTGGCCACTCTGTTGTTGTGCCACTGTGTGACTTCATAATTCTTCACTACTGTCATTTGCAGTCTTTTCATTGGGCCTGTCTATGACTGCAAAATTCAACTGACTGACGTTTTCAATCTTGTCAACCTACTCTGTCGTTGTGCCACTGTGTAACTTCATAATTCTGCACTACTGTCATTTGCAGTCTTTGTATTGGGTCTGTCTGACTGCGAAATTCTACTGACTGACGTTTTCAATCTTGTCAACCTACTCTGTCGTTGTGCCACTCTGTGGTCTCCTGATGCTGCTACTGCTGCTGCCACTTCCACACTATCATCATGCCACTCTATGGTCTCCTGATGCTACAGCAGCTGTCACTGCCTCCTCTACACTATCGTCGTACCACTCTGTGGTCTCTTGATACTACAGCTGCTGCCACTGCCTCCTATACACTGTCGTTGTGCCATTCTGTGGTCTCCTGATGCTACTGTCACTGCCATCTTCACACTGTCTGGGGGGCTCTTCTAGTTTAAGCATGTAATAGAACATGTTCTGTAAGAAATCTATGTGGAATCAGTGAATTAGTGTAAAAGGAGAGCGCTCTTTGGCGCTCTAGTAGGATCTTGGGCCTCTGCATGAGTTCAGACTTGAGTTATTTGGTGAGTTTTGGCCCCATAACTGCCCAAACACGTAAAGTATGCAGCGATATTCGCTCATCTCTACCTTAAAGTGCTAAAAATGGATCAAAATCTTTGGCTTTTATAATGAATCTCTCTACTTTTTTGAGAACTACTGGTTATGTTTATTGTTGGTGCATCATCTCTCCATAATTCTAGGAACATCCCTTAACTGGAGATGAACTGGGTCCACTTTTAAAGTCTGGAAGCTAACATGACTACCATTTCCCATTATTGAATAATCGGTAACTAGTCAACTGGTATGGAGTTGTATAGCTTCACTTAAGTGACCTGTAGATCTATTGGCTGAGGTCAAAAGATTGTTTTTGCCTATCATCTCCTTTTTAGTGAAAAGTTTTTTAACTGTTTAATTTAACACTGTTTTTTATAGTTTTTGGGCTACTGTATAAATAATATGCAAAAAAAAATATTTAAAAAAAAAAAAACTTTCTGGAATCTGTTGATAGCTTGGAGCCACTGCTGCAGTAACTTACTATATTTGCATATTCACCCATGAATTATATCTTAACAATTATCAGAGCAACAGATTTGCAATGACAACAGTGATAGCTAACAGAGAAAAGGTTAATTTGGCAATATATGAAAAAGAAACATCATTCCTTAACTCTACATTGTCCTACTAGAGCAGCTAAGACTTCACTAGAGTATCTGTTTCTTTTAGGGAATTATAAGGCTTCATTCACATAACCGTTCAGTCTTTCGGATTTGACGGATGCGGGACATAACTGAGCCGAACGGAGCCCACGGGCCCCATAGAATATAATGAGGTCCGTTAGGTTTCCGCTCAGAAGAAGATTCTAGAGCGGAGACAAAAGTTGTGCATGCAGGACTTTTGTCTCCGCTTCATAAATCTTCTGAGCGGAAACCTAAGTTATGATCTGAATCCATTCTTTCCGTTCTCCTGCTCCTAAACGGATCAGGAGAACGGAAAGACTGAACGGTGATGTGAGCGAAGCCTAAGGTTGCATGTTAATTCACAATGGTATCAATGCTGTTCTAAGCGCTTTCTGCAAGTCTAATAAAATCTCTTCTGGGCACAGTCACTATTATATACTGAAAATGTGTTATAATTAAATTTAGCATAATTACTTTACAGAGTGATCAGTGACAGAGCATTGTTCAGGAAAAATTAATCCTGGGAGCTTTTCACTGCATTTTTGTTCATGGTTCTAAATGAGATTTCAAAGAATGTAATTTATAATAACTAAAATCCCTAACGCATATTTTAATATATTCTATCTTTGTTACAGCATTTCACTGGTGAAATCAACCTCAGTTAAAAATCCTCCGGAGATACCTATATTCAATCTCATAACCAGCTTTAAACCAGAATTTAATAATGATACTTTATCATCTTATATTTGTGCTTCTAGAATTTCATAATCTTTTAGAACATATATGTTTAATAGTTTTTAAATGATAATGTAGCAATACATTAAATAAAGAGAATAAAATAAATTGAGATTTGGTATTAGATATCTTGCCATTTTAAAACTGTGGGAAAAAATGTTTGATTCATGCAGTTAATTATTTAGATGTTAATAATATTTCTTTAACTTTGTGGCTATATTGTTATTCTGTACATGCCATGAATAGGTGTCAGATGAGCAATTGACTAATAGCTATCTCTCTGAGACTTTATTAGCATTCTATCTTCGCTGAGTGTATGTTTATTATATTAGGAAAAGATTATGAAACTGCTTAAATTACTGTCAGACATCCCTAGAAATGATAATCTTTAGAAAGGACTCTATCATAAACAGATTTCTGCACATATAATCCATGATGATGGCGATATGCCCCCATTGTCCAAGATGGTAATAACCCTTTAACTAACAAAAGTATTTTAGTAACAATTAAAAGACATATAAAGTGAAGTATTACTGCTCAATCAAACTATACATAGTTTTTTTTTTTTTTGGCACTCTGTTACCATGGAAACATAGGTCTGCATAGGAGCTGCAGACAAAAAGTGATAGATTTTTAATTAGCAATATTGTCAAGGTTCATTTATTCTCCATTGTGAATGTGTTAGGACAATAAAACAAATTAATTTTAAAAGGTAGGCATAGACTTTAACTAGATTCTAAAAAATCATAGCATTGTGATGTTACATTGATTGTGCCAAATGATAAACTCAATGCCACATCTATAGAAGACATGCACTGTTAATATAAGTATTAAAGAATCAAGGCATCACAGGTAGACATGAGTAAAGTTCTCAGAAATTTGATTTGTGGCTTTGCTGAATTTCACAAGAAGAAATTTGCTTTGTCATGAAGTGTATTTCTTTATGAGCAGCGGGTGCAATGATGGGGAATGGCGATTGCCCCCCCCCCCATGGTTGAACCCCTCAGATGCTGCATTCATCACTGATCGCAGCATCTGAGATGACCATTAAGGGCAGTCAGGGGTTAATCTGTTAAAAACAAATCAAAATACTCACCATGCAAGAGACTTTGCATGGGATTTCCAATTAAGATGGCTGTGGAGGAATCTTCGCGCCCAAATGGATGAGGTGAGTATGAACTTTTTTGTTTTTTAACACCATTTTAGGAAAATTGGTTCTTCACGAAGCATGAGGAAATTTGCCTTAGCAGTGAATCAAATCACACCATGTCTAAGGGTATGTGGGTATTATTGCTTTGGTTATTATATTGGTCAAACATATATTTTTTTATTATTTTTATGTTTGGAACTGGGATTTCCTGTGGTGCCATTATTTGCACATACTTTTTTTATATCTACTTAATGTATTCAGTCACAAGATGTGATGTGTTATAACTGGTATCATCGTATCTAATCATTTCAATTGTATGATAATCTTTGGCTGTAGTAATTTTATTTTTTTTAATTTTTATTTATTTTTTATTTATTTAGTTTTTCCGGATCAAATTCCTCAGCCATAGGCACACCACTTTACTTCTATATGCGGTGATGCTCACATCAATCTACTTCCATGTAATAAAGCTATAAAATTTTTTATCAATTGAACCAGAGCTTTCATTTTTCTTGTTTGATTCAGCTATAACTTACACCAGTTTTTGGTGAAAGTCATAGTAAATTCAATAGGCGCTGCAAAGCCTTATTATTGATAAGATTTCATAATGTTAGCTTCTAAAATAATTAGAGCAAGCAATACAATAGTAGACCTACAATACAGATAATGTGATTATTTTATCAGACAATCCTGTTACTATCGTAACATAGTAACAGTTTATAAGGCCGAAAAAAGACATCTGTCCATCCAGTTCGGACTGTTTTCCTATAAGTTGATCCAGAGGAAGGCAAAAAACCCCTGTGAGGTAGAAGCCAATTTTCCCCACTTTAGGGAAAAAAAATCCTTCCCGACTCCAATCAGGCAATCAGAATTACTCCCTGGATCAACAACCCCTCTCTAGTAACTATAACCTGTAATATTATTATTAGAGATGAGCGAGCATACTCGTCCGAGCTTGGTGCTCGTTCGAGTATTAGGGTACTCGTAAGTACTCGCTGCTCGGACGAGTATCTCGCCATACTCGAGGAAATGGCAACTTCCACATCGTGCTTTTTTGGCGCCTATAAACACAGCCAATCACAAGCCAGGAGACTCTGCGGTACACCCAGCATCACGTGGGGCCCTTACATGTCGATAGCAGGGGTTGGCTGGCCTGATCAGGTGACCCTGGAATATACTAGTGACTGTCCGCGGTGCTCGGCTCAGATGCCGTCTGGATGTCGTTAGGGATAGAGCTGCGGCCTTTCAGGGACAGTGTTAGGGCCTGAATTTAGTTCTCGGTTAGGCAGAATCACCCACAAAGAACCCAAAAGCCCTTCTAAGGGCTAGAAGAATTTTTTTTTTGTCTCCTGGCTTGGCTGGCTGGCTGGCACTAGTAGTGCAGCTATCGCCATATCTAACACTGGTTTTTTTTTTTTATTGTTCTATCTCAATCATACAAATCCATTGCACACAGCAGTGTGGAACCATTCTGTGTGTCACAGTTCAACATACTCACTCCAATCCATATATACTGTCCAGGTGACACTTTCTCTACATCACAGAATACAACCAAGTCATTTGCTACCAATAACGTATACAGCTTGATCCAGAAAACTCTCTGTGCGACATTTGTCTGGGTCGCAGTCTAAATAGCCACCTTTAACAGGGTGTCAGTCAGTTCTACCATAGTTTCTGCACGTCACGTTCCCAAAAAAACTAAATTTAAAAAAAAAATAAGTTTGTCAGTTGTTTTAGCTCAGTGATACAAATCCATTTTACTCAGCTGCGTGTAACCTTTCTGTGTGTCACAGTTCAGCACACTCGCTTCGATCCGTATATACTGTCCAGGTGACGCTTTCTGTACGTCAGAGAATACAACCAAGTCATTTGCTACCGATAACATCTACAGCTTGATCCAGAATACTCTCTGTGCGACATTTGTCTGGGTCGCAGTCTAAATAGCCACCGTTAACAGGGTGTCAGTCAGTTCTACCATAGTTCCTGCAAGTCACGTTCCCAAAAAAAACAAAATTTAAAAAAATATATAAAAAACAAAATATAAAAAAAAATAAGTTTTTCTGTTTTTTTAGCTCAGTGATACAAATCCATTTTACTAAGCTGCGTGTAACCTTTCTGTGTGTCACAGTTCAGCACACTCACTCCAATTCGTATAATCTGTCCAGGTGACACTTTCTGTACGTCACTTAATTCTACCGGACTTAACAAGTTTGTGGGTTTCAGTACACCAGGCCCGTGTAAATTTTTTTTTTTTTATCATACACCTATATACAAAAAAATGTTGAACCCCAGGGCTAAGGGTCGAGGGCGTGGGCATTCAATTACTGCAGGGGGCAGAGGCCGTGGTCCTGGGCAGGGTGAGACAGTACCTGCTGATGAGGGAGCAGGGGAATTCCGCAGAGCTACACTCCCTAGCTTCATGTCTCAACTTACTGGGACACGTGGTAGAGGACTGTTGAAACCACAACAGTACGAACAGCTGATCTCGTGGATTGCGGACAATGCTTCAAGTAATTTGTCCACCAGTCAGTCTTCCACGCAGTCCACCCACGTTACCCAAGGGAGCACTCCTATGGCTCCTCCACCTCAACCTTCTTCCCCCCAGTCTGCCCCCTCCCAGGAAAATTTGGAATGCGATCCAGCATACTCTCAGGAACTGTTTTCTGGATCCTTCCCAGAGTCACAAACCACTTCTCAGGTTGCTGCTGACCTCGTTCCCGAGGCCCAAGTTTTCCAACTGTCGCAGTCTGTGGGTGATGATGATGATGATGACAATGTTGACTTAGTGGAAGAAGTTTGTAAAGAGGTGTCGGACGATGAGGAGACACGGTTGTCAGACAGTGGTGAAGTTGTTGTTAGGGGAGGAATTCCGAGGGGGGAGCAGACTGAGGAATCGGAGGATGACGAGGTGACTGACCCAAGCTGGGTTGATAAGCCGAGTGAAGACAGTGCTTCTGAGGCGGAGGCAAGTGCTGCACCAGAACAGGTTGGAAGAGGCAGTGGTGTGGCCAGAGGGAGAAGCAGGGCCAGAGCTGGTGCATCAGCAGCAACTGTTTCACGTAGTGAAGCTCCCGTGGCGAGGCCTAGATGTTCGCAAGTCTGGAGGTTCTTTAAAGAAAGTGAGGATGACCGACGGACTGTGGTGTGCAACCTGTGCCACACCAGGATCAGCAGGGGTGCCACCACTACTAGCCTAACCACCACCAGCATGCGCAGGCATATGAGTGCTAAACACACCACTCAATGGAACCAAGGCCGTTCACCACCTCCTGCGGGTCACACCACTGCTCCTTCCCCTGTATCACTCGCTGCCTCTGCTAGTCAACCCCCTGCATCACTCGCTGCCTCTACTAGTCAACCCCCTGCCCAGGACCCCGGCACGAGCGCATCCCGCCGGAAAACCACACCTTCGCCTCCACGATCCTCCACAGTGTCCACCAACGTGTCCCAGCGCAGCGTTCAGCTGTCTTTACAGCAGACGCTGGAGCGCAAGAGGAAATACAGTTCCACCCACCCACATGCCCAAGCCCTCAACGTCCACATCTCCAAATTGCTTAGCCTGGAGATGCTGCCCTATAGGCTGGTAGAGACCGAGGCCTTTCGAAATCTCATGGCGGTGGCTGCCCCTCGGTATTCCATCCCCAGCCGCCACTATTTTTCCCGATGTGCCGTCCCAGCCCTACACCAGCACGTGTCACAGAACATCATCCATGCCCTGACCAATGCTGTTTCTGAGAAGGTCCACCTAACCACGGACACGTGGACAAGTGCTGCCGGGCAGGGACACTATATCTCACTGACGGCACATTGGGTTAACTTGGTGGAGGCTGGGACCAAGAATGACCCTGGGGCCGCTCATGTACTGCCCACACCGAGGATTGCAGGGCCTACCTCGGTCACGGTCTCTCAGACGTACTATGCCTCCTCCTCCTCCGACCCCTCCTCATCCTTCTCCGAATTACCATCCGTGGGCACGGCGCCTTCAGTCGGTAGCTCTAGGCGCAGCAGCAGTGCCGTGGGTAAGCGCCAGCAGGCGGTGCTCAAACTGCTGAGCTTAGGTGACAAAAGGCACACCGCCCAAGAGCTGTTACAGGGCATCACGGCGCAGACCGATGTGTGGCTGGCACCGCTGAACCTCAAGCCAGGCATGGTTGTGTGTGACAACGGGCGTAACCTGGTGGCGGCTCTGCAACTCGGCAGACTGACACATGTGCCATGCCTGGCCCACGTGTTCAATCTAATAGTTCAGCGGTTCCTCAAAACATACCCCAATCTGTCTAATTTGCTCACCAAGCTGCGCGTCTGTGCGCATTTCCGCAAGTCGAGCACAGATGCTGCCACTCTCAGGGCAGCGCAGCGCCGTCTACAACTGCCCGCTCACCGACTGTTGTGCGACGTGCCCACGAGATGGAATTCCACATTAAACATGTTATCCAGAGTTTACCAGCAAGTCTACAATGAGGAGTGGACGTGGATGTCTGATATCTGCCAGGTGTTGAGCAACTTTGAGGAGTCAACTCAGATGATCAGCGGCGATGCCGCCATTATCAGCCTCACCATCCTGCTGCTTTGCCTGTTGAAAAACTCACTGCTCAGCATCAAGTCGGATGCTTTCCGCTTGTCACAAGAGACGGTGGAGGAAGATACGTCGCTTGATAGCCAGAGCACCCTCCGGTCTGTTTCTCAGCGTGTATTGGAGGAGGGGGTTGAGGATGAGGATGAAG
Source organism: Rhinella marina (assembly GCA_900303285.1). NCBI lineage: Eukaryota > Metazoa > Chordata > Amphibia > Anura > Bufonidae > Rhinella > Rhinella marina. The sequence goes on from ONZH01016308.1 coordinate 72,035, forward strand.
AGGAGGAGAATGTCGGCGAGACAGTAGAGGGTACCAGTGCTCAGTCCTTAACTCTTGAGCGTGTATGGGCTAAAGAGGAGGACTTGGAGGAGGAGGAGGAGGAAATGGAGAGTCAGGCCAGTGAGGAGAGGGAATTCTTGCGTGTTGGGACTCTGGCGCACATGGCAGACTTCATGTTAGGCTGCCTATCCCGTGACCCTCACGTTAGAAGAATTTTTTCCAACACCGATTACTGGGTGTTCACTCTCCTGGACCCACGGTACAAGCAGAACCTTTCCACTCTCATCCCTGCAGAGGAAAGGAGTATGAGAGTGAATAGATATCAACAGGCCCTGGTGCACAAGCTGAAACAATTCTTCCCATCTGACGCCACTAGCGGCAGAGGGCATGGTTCTGTGGGCCAAGTAGCGGGGGAGAGGAGGCGAGCAGGCAGCTTGTCCAGCACTGGCAAGGGAACGCTCTCCGAGGCATTTGCCACTTTTATGTCACCCCAGCAAGACACTGTCACCTGTCCCTAGTCTAGGCAGAGTAGAGGGGAGCTGTACAGAATGATGGTGAGGGAGTACCTAGCTGACCATACCAATGTCCGTAGCGATCACTCTGCTCCATACAACTACTGGGTTTCAAAGCTGGACACGTGGCCTGAACTGGGGCTGTACGCCTTGGAGGTGCTGGCCTGCCCTGCCGCTAGCGTGCTGTCAGAGCGGGTATTCAGTGCAGCTGGTGGCGTCATCACCGATAAGCGTACACACCTGTCAACTGACAGCGCTGACAGGCTGACGCTTATTTAAATGAACAAAGCCTGGATTTCACCGGAATTCAAATCTCCTCCGGGGGAAAGCAGCTAAAGATTTAAATAACTTATGTATCCGATTCCTCTTCTCTACTCCTCCTCCTACTCCTCCTCCTCCTCCATATCGTCTTTGCCTAACGCTGACCCAAAAAACGCCATTTTTTAGAGGTCCAACTGGCACTCTTTTAGCACAATTTTTCAGGAGGGCCCCCTACAGGCTCTCTATTCAAACAATTTTTCCAGAGGTCCACCTACAGACCCTCTCTTCAAACAATTTTTCGGGATGGCCCCCTACAGGCCCTCTATTCAAACAATTTTTCCAGAGGTCCGCATACCTGTCGTATATCTGGAGAAGTCCAGATATACGACATCCATTGATTCGCTGCGGTCCAGTCTAGAACTTACCTCCTCATAGAAACTGATTAAATTGGTTTGACATGACCGATCCCTCATGAAGCCATGCTGATATGGAGTAATTTGCTTATTTTCATTGAGGTACTCCAAGATAGCATCTCTTAGAAAACCCTCAAACAGTTTACCCACGACTGATGTTAAACTTACCGGCCTATAGTTCCCGGTGTCAGGATTCGGGGGTGCTGCGGCCCTCCAGCGTATGTTGGGCGGGTGCGGGCGTTCCCGTATTAGGATGCTTTTAAAAATATCCCATTTTGTGGTTGTATTTTTATTTTTGAGGACTTTGTCTCAGTTAGTTAGGCCTATGGCCTCTCTTAGTTGGCTAAATTTAGCTTTTTTGAAGTTTGGTATTTTTGTTCCTCCCTGAAGAAACGCTCTTTTGAATGACAGTTGGAAGGTTATTATATTATGGTCACTATTTCCCAGGTGTCCCCCAACCTGCACATCTGTTGTTCTGTCAGGTCTATTGGTTAATACTAAGTCCAGTATGGCCGTCCCTCTAGTCGGGTCCTGAACCAGTTGGGAAAGGTAATTGTCATTGGTTATTTCCAAGAACCTGTTTCCTTTATGAGATATACAGGTTTCAGTGTTCCAGACTATATCTGGGTAGTTGAAATCCCCCATAATAACGACCTCATTATGATTTGCCACCTTGTCTATTTCGTTTAGAAGTAGATTTTCTATGGGCTCTGGTATACTAGGGGGTTTATAATAAACTCCTATTAGTATTTTATTATTGTTTTTGGCTCCATTTATTTCTACCCACAGTGACTCCACATGTTCATGTCCCTCACTTATATCTTCCCGCAGTGTGGGCTTTAGACAGGACTTTACATAAAGGCAGACGCCTCCCCCTCTTCGGTTTTGGCGATCCTTTCTAAACAGACTGTAACCCTGTACATTAACTGCCCAGTCATAGCTATCATCCAGCCATGTCTCAGTTATTCCCACTATGTCATAGTCCTCCTCACACATCACTAATTCCAGTTCACCAATTTTATTAGTCAGGCTTCTGGCATTAGTGTACGTACACTTAAAGAGGACCTTTCACCACTTTCAAAAAATCAAACTACACTATGTACCTCATAGTGTATCCCCCTCTGATGGCAGCGGCGTTTTTTTTTTTTCAAAAGGTCCCCCGGTGGCTTCACACGACCCCACGTTCTTCTGTCGGGCTTTATGTAAATTAAGAAGCATTGGAACAGGGAGGAGGAGACTCCCTGTTCCTCAATGGGCGTTGCGTCTGCCCTGCTGTGAGCGTTGTCCAATCAGAGCGGACTGCTCACAGCAGGGTTGAACTCCTTCGGCTCTGCTGTGAGCGGTCCGCTCTGATTGGACAGCGCTCACAGCAAGGCAGAAGCAACGCCCATTGAGGAACAGGGAGTCTCCTCCTCCCTGTTCCGATGCTTCTTAATTTACATAAAGTCCGACAGAAGAACGGGGGGGCCGTGTGAAGCCACCGGGGGACCTTTTGAAAAAAAAAAGTGCCGATGCCATCAGAGGGGGATACACTATGAGGTACATAGTGTAGTTTGATTTTTTGAAAGTGGTGAAAGGTCCTCTTTAAGAGGTCTATGTATATTTTTTACCCCCCTTTTTAAATTACTATTACATGTGAAGTGAATATCTGGGGTTTTTGGGTTACTTTGGTTGATTTTTTGCCCAATATTCTCCCTACATTCCTCACTAATCCCAACCCCCACTAACCACTAACCCACTCTCCCCTCCTATGACCCACTCTCTATCTACACTATCTACCCCTTTATTAGTATTACCCCCCACCCTCCCCCCAGATCCTATTTTAAAAGCTCCTCCAGCCGTCTAACCATTTTTTCCCCCAGGGCAGTTGCACCCTCCCCATTAAGGTGCAACCCATCCCTACTGTAGAGTCTGTAGCCGACAGAGAAGTCGGCCCACTTCTCCATGAACCCAAACTCTTCCTTCCTGCACCAGCCTCTGAGCCACTTATTTAACTCCCTAATCTCCCGTTGTCTCTCTAGTGATGCTCGTGGCACTGGTAGTATTTCTGAAAACACTACCTTGGAGGTCCTGGACTTGAGCTTCTCTCCTAGTTCCCTAAAATCATTTTTAAGGACCTTCCATCTCCCCCTGACTTTGTCATTGGTGCCAATGTGTACCATGACCGCCGGGTCTTCCCCAGCCCCACCCAGCAATCTGTCAATCCGATCCGCGATATGCCGAACCCGAGCACCCGGGAGACAACACACTGTTCGGCATTCACGGTCTCGGCGACAGATGACCCTGTCTGTCCGCCTAATAATAGAGTCCCCTACCACCAACATCTGTCTGGCCTTTGCTGCTCTCCTTTTCCCATCCTTCCTGCAGCGGTCATCCTCCTGGTTTCTAGGAGAAATGGCCTGCTGCAGTGTCGCTGGTCCTTGGCTTTCATCCCTAATATCAGCCAAACAGGCATATTTACTAGGGCGTTCCAGCTCAGGACTAGCCTCCCTGGCACTTTTCCCTCTACCCCTCCTTACTACATTAACCCAACTGCTGACCTGATAGTCCTGCTGTCGTGTTGGAATACAATGAAAGATAATCACTTTGAGCTCTTCTTCCCATTTTTACCTTGAATTTTCAAATAGAAATTGTGGAATCCTTCAGTAAATTTGAAACTTTTTTGCAATGTGATCTCATTACAGTTATAATGACCTCTCTGTGGCACTGATTGTTCCTTTTTTGTCACATTGGGATGTAGTTTTGAAAATACCAATAAAATATATAACTAAAAAAATATTTTAGTGACTAAACTGGACACAAGACATCCATTAAACCATTTAGGGTGAGTTCACATCACCATTATGGATTCCGTTATTGTTTTCCGTTATAACTAGAGATGAGCGAGTAGTGTTCGATCGAGCCGGTATTCGATCGAATACTACGCTATTCGGCATACTCGATTTCAATCGAGTATAACGGCGATGGCGCACTTAGAATTCGTTTCCCCTCCCACCTTCCCTGGCGCTCTTTTTCCACCAATCACCATGCAGGGGGGGTATGACAGGCCCGCGGAGCACACTGGCAGCGCGAAAACAGCGTCTACATGGATTGGCTGGAAAAACCATGTGACCTCGAATATTAATAACTCAGCTCTTCCTGCTCGTACGCATATGCTGCGTGAACTTAGTCAGGGACAGAGGCTGGAGAAGGGAGAGATAGGTTTTAGCTGTTGGACAGGCAGGAGCGTGATTAAAAGCCCTTATCAGGGCTACTATAGTGCACTACAGTGATAGCTTTACTACAATATACACTCTGCAGAGAACGGCTGCTGTATTCAGGGATAGCTGCTGGAGGAGGGACAGAGAGAGGCATTAGTGGTGTATTAGGTGCTCTGCTACATACCAAACTATATTTGGCACTACTGTTCTGCGTTCTTTTTGGCTGCAAAACCCTGTTATATACCTAGTGTGTATATGCACCATCTGATCTGGCAGTATACGGCTGTTTTATTTTTTTATTTTTTTTTAAATACATTTTTTTTATTTGGCTCTAGTGTTCTGGGTTCTGTGTGCCTGCAATACCCTTTTTGTATACCAGGTGTAAATACCCACCGTCTGACCTGTGTACCTAGAAATATAAAAAAAATAGGCCTTTTCATTGGCACCTGTACTGTGCGTTCTCTTGCAAAATATTTTTATATACGTGGTGTTAATACACACCGTCTGATCTGTTAGTACACGGCTGTGTACCTAGAAATATTTAAAAAAAATGGCCTTTTCATTGGCACCTGTACTGTGCGTTCTCTTGCAAAATATTTTTATATACGTGGTGTTAATACACACCGTCTGATCTGTTAGTACACGGCTGTGTGCCGATAAATATTAAAAAATAGGCCTTTTCATTGGCACCTGTACTGTGCGTTCTCTTGCAAATTTTTTTTATATACGTGGTGTTAATACACACCGTCTGATCTGTTAGTACATGGCTGTGTGCCGAGAAATATTAAAAAAATAGGCCTTTTCATTGGCACCTGTACTGTGCGTTCTCTTGCAAAATATTTTTATATACGTGTTGTTAATACACACCGTCTGATCTGTTAGTACACGGCTGTGTACCTAGAAATATAAAAAAAATTGGCCTTTTCATTGGCACCTGTACTGTGCGTTCTCTTGCAAAATATTTTTATATACGTGGTGTTAAAACACACCGTCTGAACTGTTAGTACACGGCTGTGAAGGAAAAATATTGTAACCAAAGAAAAATAAAATGCGGAGGGGGGCTAGCGGAATCGGACGTGGACGAGGACGGGGGCGCGGAAATGCTGTTGGGGGCCTTGTTGAAGCCAGTGGGGATACAATGCGTGCTGGTGAGGGTCAGCCAGGATCCCACTCATCCATAATCCCTGCCTTTATGGGACAGTTAAGCAGGGGGCGGGTTACACCGCTGTTGAGGCCTGAGCAGGTTGAACAGGTGGTGCAATGGATAGCCGATAGCGCTTCCACACAGTTGTCCACCAGCCAGTCATCCACACAGTCTCACTCTGACCCTCCTTCCTCCACACCTGGCCAACAGAGTCATCCCACCATTGACCCCTCCCAGGAGATCTTTTCGGGTCCTTTTTCAGATGTGCCGGAAGAATCCCAGGAGCTACCAGAGGAATTTGTTTGTAGTGATGCCCAACCACTTGAGTATACGCCATCTCCTGCTGATGTGGACCCTGAACCAGCATCTGTTATCATGAGCGATGATGATGATGAGACGCAGTTGCCATCAAGGGAGGCTGTTGGAATGTCCAGTGGGCAGGAGGAGGAGCAGAGTGAGGAAGTGGAAGAGGAGGTGGTGGATGACGAAATGACCGACCCCACTTGGCCAGGGGTGATGTCCAGCGGGGAAAGCAGTGGAGAGGTGGTGGTCTGCGCAGCACCGAAAAAGGCAGCAAGAGGCAGAGGGATGTCCAGAGGCAGAGGGATGTCCAGAGGCAGAGGGATGTCCACAGGCAGAGGGATGTCCACAAGCAGAGGGATGTCCACAGGCAGAGGACAGTCCAGACAGAGAAGTGAGGCCACAGCCAGCAGGGCCGAAGCTGTTCCCGGCAGCGGGCAGTCGCGCGAAGCTCCCCCATCGAGGCCTCGTACTTCTGTGGTGTGGAGATTTTTTAATGTTTGTGCGGATGACAAACTGAGCGCGGTTTGCACACTCTGCCACTCAAAACTGAGTAGGGGCTCTGAGAAGAGCAATATGACAACCTCAGGCATGCGGCGTCACTTGGAAGTCAAGCACTGGGCTGAGTGGGAGAGAGCAAACGCAATACAACCTGCGCAAGGTCTTCCTGCCACTGCCTCTTCCCCTTTATTGTGTGCTGCCACTGCGGTCCAGACCTCCAGCCAGGACACCTCCACATCTGCCTCTGCCTCGGCTACTTTGGGGCCTTCTCCTTCAGCCTCCCCTTCCCCCGCATCTTCGCCTGCACCTTCACACTCCTCATCCCATCAACTGTCCATCTCGCAGGCGTTCGACCGCAGGCGGAAGTACGCCTCGAGTCACCCCCAAGCCCAAGCCTTAAACTGCCACATCTCCAAACTGCTGGCCCTGGAGATGTTGCCGTTTAGGCTTGTGGAGACGCAGGCCTTCCGCGACCTGATGGCGGCTGCCGCACCTCGCTATTCCGTCCCCAGCCGCCACTACTTTTCCCGGAGTGTCGTCCCCGCCCTGCACCAGCACGTGTCGCGTAACATCAGGCGGGCCCTGAGGTACGCAGTCAGCGCAAAGATCCACTTGACCACCGACTCGTGGACAAGCGCTTGCGGCCAGGGATGATACATCTCTTTGACGGCACACTGGGTGAATGTTGTGGAAGCGGGGACGGGGTCGAAAACAGAGACGGCCTACCTACCACCCCAGCCCAAGATTGCCAGCACGGGTTCTGATAAACCCCCCTCCTCTTCCTCCTCCTCCTCTGCCTTAACATCGCCCTCAGCCGCTAGCTGAAAGCGTTGCAGCATTGGCGCGGGGAGACGTCAGCAGGCGGTGCTTAAGCTCATCAGCCTGGGCGACAGGAAGCACAGCGCCCCAGAGGTGAGGGACGCCATATTGCAGCAGACGGAGATGTGGCTGTCGCCGCTGCAGCTAGGACCAGACATGGTCGTGTGCGATAACGGCCGTAACCTAGTGGCGGCTCTGGAGCTTGCTGAACTCGAACACGTACCATGCCTGGCCCACGTTTTTAATCTGGTAGTCCAAAAATTTCTAAAGACTTACCCCAACCTGGCAGAGCTACTGGTGAAAGTGCGGCGCTTGTGCGCACACTTTGGGAAGTCAACTGTAGCTGCTGCTAGCTTAAAAAAACTCCAGCAACGCCTCCATTTGCCTGAACATCGGCTGTTGTGCGACCTGCCCACTCGCTGGAATTCCACCTATTCCATGTTGGCCAGGGTGTGTGAGCAGCAGAGAGCATTGATGGAGTACCAGATTATGAATCCACGCGTGCCTCCAACTCCCTCAGTTTGCCAACCACGAGTGGCCATGGATGGCAGACATATGCGATGTACTGCGTATCTTTGAGGAGTCCACCAAGAAGGTCAGCAGCGAGGACGCTATAGTGAGCGTAACCATCCCGCTCCTATGCGTCCTTAAAGAATCGCTCATTGCAATAAGGGAGAACGCATTGCACGCAGAGGAGACGGGGGTAGGAGGAGACGCAACGGAGTTACACAGTCAGACCACACTTTTGTCTGCTTCTCGGTGGCAGTTGCAGGAGGAGGAGGAGGAGGAGGACGACGTGGAGGTGGCTGTGGAAGAGGAGGAGGATGCTGGCGGCGAGGGTAGCAGTCAGGCTGTGTGCGTCCCATTGGTTCAGCGCGGATGGGGCGGAGAGGAGGCGGAAGAGGAAGAGGAGGAAATGGCAAGTGATCCTTCTGGTGGGGGCAGTGAGGTCATGCCTATTCAGAGTCTGGCACACATGGCTGACTTCATGCTGGGCTGCTTTTCCCGGGACACACGTGTTGTCCGGATAGTGGAGAACAAACTGTACTGGGTCTTCGCAATCCTGGACCCCCGGTATAAAGATAACGTCTCCTCTTTTATTCCGGTAGAGGAGAGGACGAATCGATTGCTGGAATACCAGAGGGAACTCGTGCAGAACATGATGGAGATTTTCCCACCCACCATCGCTGGCGGCAGAGAGGAGAGGGTCTCCCAGAGTCCCACAACATCGATCAGGCCCACAGCCACCAGGGGAACACTCTCCAAGGTGTGGGACACGTTCATGGCACCCCCTCGTGCAACTTCCATCACTGCGGGGCCCGCTATCAGCAGGAGGGACAAGTATCGGCGGATGTTGCGGGAGTACCTGGCAGACCGTACCCCTGTCCTCCCCGATCCCTCGGCGTCCTACACTTACTGGGTCTCCAAGTTGGACACGTGGCTGGAACTGTCCCTGTACGCCTTGGAGGTGCTTGCCTGCCCTGCCGCCAGCGTGCTATCAGAAAGGGTGTTCAGCGCAGCCGGGGGCATTATAACCGATAAGCGCAGCCGCCTGTCAACCGACAATGCCGACAGGCTGACGCTAATCAAAATGAACAGCAAGTGGATTGACCCAGACTTTGCTTCTCCAACAGTGGAAAGCAGCCAAAAGTGAAGTGCCATCTGTATGAAGTGCCATTTCCTCCTCCACCTCCTCCTCCTTAACCGCCGTAGATTAGCTCCATAAAAAAAAAAATATATATTTATGGCTCACCTCTTGGGCCTACAAACAATTTTTAAGAGGTCTCACCTCTTTAGCCTCCACACAATTTTTAAGAGGTCTCACCTCTTTAGCCTCCACACAATTTTTAAGAGATCTCACCTCTTTAGCCTCCACACAATTTTTAAGAGGTCTCACCTCTTGGGCCTCCACATAATTTTTAAGAGGTCTCACCTCTTGGGCCTCCACATAATTTTTAAGAGGTCTCACCTCTTGGGCCTACAAACAATTTTTAAGAAGTCTCACCTCTTTAGCCTCCACACAATTTTTAAGAGGTCTCACCTCTTGGGCCTCCACACAATTTTTAAGAGGTCTCACCTCTTTGTCCTCCACATAATTTTTAAGAGGTCTCAGCTCTTGGGCTCCACATAATTTTTAAGAGGTCTCACCTCTTTGGCCTCCACATAATTTTTAAGAGGTCTCACCTCTTGGGCCTACAAACAATTTTTCTCATGCCTCACCTCTTGGGCCGCCACATAATTTTTAAGAGGTCTCACCTCTTGGGCCTACAAACAATTTTTCTCATGGCTCACCTCTTGGGCCTACAAACAATTTTTAAGAGGTCTCACCTCTTGGGCCTACAAACAATTTTTATTATGGCTCACCTCTTGGGCCTTAATACAATTTTTAAGAGGTCTCACCTCTTTGGCCTCCACTTAATTTTTTAGAGGGCTCACCTCAAGCTAACTTTGCGCACTCATTAAAATATTTTCACAACAAGGACCTAAGAGCCCTTGATGGGAGAGCTTTGTGTGGTTGCCTGGTATAGGGAAGAGATGCGGCCCTGCGGGCTCTAGCCTGCCTTCTCCATGAGCCTCTGGCCAGCCCACGGCCTCTTCCTGCCTTTTGCGGTCCTACGCATCCCTCAACATCCCCACTGCTTTACCTGCTAGACATGACACTGGGCCAGGTCGGGTCACTGACATCTCAAGCGCCAACAATTTGGGCATTTTAAGGCTTCTGCATGTGTTTGAGTTGTTTTTACATTTTAAAGAAGACATGTCTGACCACATCTCACACACACACACACAATGACAATTAGGGGTGGGGTCTATTTGCTTTCCCCTTTGCCTCTGCCATCTGTGGTTGTCATAGGCAACGTTATTTTAAGGGGTGCAGAATTTTATCTTCTTTTTTGTCTAGTTTGGCTTGGGGTCCATGGCAATGTAGAGGAAAGAAGGTTTCCTTGTATGGTCTCACTTTACAGAGAGGTTACATTGTCTTTGGAGTGTATTGTTGAGAGGCTGTGATAGTGGCGTAATAGTGCAACTTGGGCGCGTTATATGCACCCAGACATGCTTCCCCTGCTGTCCCAGTTGCATTCCAGCAGTGTTGGCATCCTTTTCTGAGGTTTCAGGGTGGACTTGGTGACCTCCAAGTGGTCGAATTGAGATTTCCAAGTGGCGAGCATTTTTTTCCCATAGACTTTAATGGGATTCGATATTCGGTCGAATAGTCGAATTTCGCGGTCTATTCGAATCGATTTTCGAACTTTCGAATATTTCATTACTCGCTCATCTCTAGTTATAACATGATTATAATGGAAAATAAAGTAATCCATAAGACTGAAGTCAATTTCGTTTTGCTTTCTGTCATAATATAAGTCTATGGGCAAGTATAACAAATCTGTCTGGTTTTCGTTATGTAGAACAGAAATGAACTTTAGTCGACAAGGACTTTGTTTTCCGTCTTGCATAATGGAAACCAGACGGATCCGTTATGATTGCCCATAGGCTTCTATTGTGACGGATAAAAACAGAATGCTTCTGAAAGGCTTCCATTTTGACTTCTATCTTATGCATTCCATTAATTTTCCTTATACCCATGTTATAATGGAAAACAGCACTAGGGATACAATGCAGAGAGTAAAATCTGATTCCAGATCTGCAGTGAAATTGTGCAATTTATGTACCATGCACTATGGATTTTTCCATGAATAGGATTTATGTAATTCTGTGCACCTATAGAATTTTTTTTTTAATTAAAATATTTTTTTTAAAGAAGTACTTAAATTCTGCTTGTCGTAAAATAGGATGCAAAATCAAATGCTTACAAATAGAGAAAAGATTTCATGATATTGGCTATTCAACACTAATAGGAAGATACTGTCAATTGCAAACATGGGGCATTGAAGGTATAGTTTGGATCTTACTAATACATTGGTCTCCAAAACCCAGCACAGAAGGACCGTGGGTTTAACAAAAGAAGTGTAACCTTACAAATTTGCTTTAACATATGACACCATTCCTATGCAGACAGACTTCCTTTAATGGGACCAAGAAACATTGCTGTCTGACTAGTATTGATTAAATTATATTAGTGGCTTAAGAAGAAGCACATCCATTATGTTGATACCTGGAGTGAAAGGTCATCATCAAATTGTAATTATTTTTCCAAAATATGTCTCTTTGAAATAAACTTCACATATATTAATGAAACTGCATGAAAACAATATGTAAACTTCATGACAGCTAGGGTTATCTTTAATACCTGCAAGAGGTGAATGGGCTAATCTTCTCTGTTCGCTCGGATATCACTCTCTTGCAGGTGTAACTTCATATCGCTATTTTCTGGAACAAATTACCCTTCTTAATCTATTTTTACTTACAACAGGCAAACATCCTATTAAAGGAGGGGAGAGACACAAAATCTAATAATGGAATGTGCAAAGAAACATACACATTTCAGTCATGCTTTTCCCTACAGCTATAATTTATCATAACATGGGAGCAGGTGTGGAAAAATAGGTAGAGACTGTTATCTTTCTTCAGATAGTTGAGTAATTATGGTGTTATGGGGTTTCAGAAGAAACTGTTGAGCTGGAAGGATTACAGCATAATGCAAACCCTTATTTGAAATACAGTATAACGGAAACTGCATTGTATATTGCTCACCAACCATTATTACCTTGCATCACATTTGGGAGATATACACAAATATCTATAAGTTGTATTCTCATGGACAAGAAAATGTATTGGCTAAAAAGGACCCACTTCTTAAAGTATAAATACTTAAAATGTGGAGATCCTAGGTACAGCCACTGTTCAGAAATCCCAATGATTTATAATTGGGTCCACTGGGTTTTCTGTAGGGGTGCAAGCATTTTTATTTGCAAAGATAACTTATTGTGCAGCACTTTTCTTGATGTCATAAATACAGAAGCCCCAAAGGAAACCTGGAGGACCCCCAACATACTGTAGGTCACTGGTGCCCATCAATATTCAAGACTTTTTTTTTATAGATATGGCATACCTATCATGGCTCTGTTATGAATGGAAGCTGTAATTCTGTGAACATAGCTGAACATAACTGTGAAAATAGTCCAAAAGGAAATTCCAGTTTTATGCAAGACCCAGTCTTATACCTCCCAAAAAAATTTATGACAGGTTGACAGGTTTACTATGATAAACAAGACCATCCTCTTGACCAGTTTCCTTGGGTATGCAATACCTTCAGCTTCTACAAACAGCAATTAATATTTAGATATCCTCTATTAATGGTATGGTCATGCAAAAGGGGGACTGGTGGATGTCTGTAGAGTGTGGAGTGGCTGCAAAGGATGTTAAATGTTGTAAGAAGTGCAATTTCCTGCTTTAGAACAGGGCAGACATGAACATAACACTTAAGGTCCCCCCACATATACATTATAATATTTTGGCAAACCAACTAATTTATACCTGATGGACCAACAATTTTAGGCATATGGGTAGCTTCTGACTCTCCACTAACAGTTGATGGTTGTGGAGAAAAGGATTGGGTGCTTTAGATTCTTACATCAATCCTTTTGTTCTCCAGGTAGAGAAGCAACTAGCAGTGGCTTTGTCCTTTGCCCCTATTGAAAACATATAGGAGAGATAGCTATTGGCAGACAGTTAATGAAAGAGACAGAATATGGACACCTTTAAGATGTGGCCTACTTAGTGTGTACAGTCTAACACATTAGTCAATCTGTTTTAGTTTCTTGACATGTAAATCTTGTGCTGCACTATGGGTCAAAGGTTACATGGGATTTACACAGTATGCATACATTATATTGTAGTACTTTGTCCCACTAAACCATGGTGTATGCATGTAACTTTACAAGATATTGTATCTTTGTCACATTCAAATGAACAGGGTAAAGCTGCAATACCCTGCATTGTTACTAAGTAGACAGTGTGCTGGTAGAGGACCTCTGATAAAAAATGAAGAGGCTGCAGCGCTCGTAAGAGTACTGTAGTCTCTTCAAACTCATGATCGGCAGGTGTCAGATCCATATATCTAATACTAATGACATATCCTTAGGTAAGGCCATTAATATCAAGAATAGCGTTGAACAAATTGTTCAAATTGTTCAAAAAGTTAATCCGAATTTCAGGCAAAATTTGATTTGCCATGAAGTTGAATTTCCTTGTGCTTCCTGGTAGTGAATCAATTTTCCCTTAAATAGTGTAAAAAAAAACCCCAAAAAAATCATACCTCATTCATTTGCTTACGACAGGCCTACTGCTGCCATCTTGATTGCACAAAATCTTGTGTGCTGTGATGTGCTCCCGACGCACGCAAGTGGATGAGGTAAGCATGATTTATTTATTTTTAACACCTGATTATTGCTATCAGATGCTGTGATCATGTATGAACGTGGCATCTGATGGGTACAATAACAGGGAATGGCGTTATCGCCGTTCCCTTTCATTACACCCACTACTTACAAAGAAATGCACTTTGTGACAAAGTAATAAGTCCCAAAGCAAATTTTTTTTGTAAAATTTGTCGAAGCAGTCAAATTGAAATTTTATATACTTTGCTCATTTTTAATCAAGAACCTAGAACACAGTCCCACAGTTATAGTAGAGTAACCAGTTAGATTCCATGTATTGCCATAGAAATCCACTCTGAATATACTTTTTTTTTTAACTGCACTAAACACAAGGAATATAACAAAGAAGAATGGGTCCACACTACCTTAGAGGCTCTAGAGGCTTTGCTGTAGCATTAATGTGCCTGTCAAAATAATGGGTACTACAATGAAACCCCAATTAACCCAATTTAAGTTCAATTGGATCCATTGGGCATCACTGGTGTCAATCATGTGATGGATCCACTACTGCCGTCATGAATTCCATTATAATTAAAACCATAATGGCAGAGTAAAAGTTTTACATGGAGCACTGTTCACCTTTATGAGATAAGTTTAGCACATTCAAACTTACTAGCGTGTAGAAGCTTTTTAGTTAATTATATTAGATTAATTTATGGTAACCAGTTTGTCTTCAAAATCCACCTTAACTATATTCATTATTTATTTTCATGTGTAATTTAGGAGACAAGAGAGGGTAGAGGAACATAACTTTTAATCCATTATCATAATAATTGTATCCAATTATAATTAATTAGGCCAGGAATCATTAGAAAGCAGTTCCTTGTCGAGTGTCCCAAATTAAGATCACACACTAATTGACAAGCAGAGTTCTAGCAACATGGACCAGGCAAGATTAACTCATAAATGAGTAATTCTGTTTAATGATCATTAAGAATTACTTCATTATATCTTAGACTCATATTTACCTGAGCAATGGCTAAAGTCTATGCAAATTGGCAATGATCAGATCATTATAAATTAAGAATGTAGTATATCTGGTTTCTTGACCATCTCTGAGCTATTATTATATTTAGTGTAAAATTACATACCACATGGATTTTTTAACATATATATGTAATAGCAAGGGCGGGAAAAGCCAGTGTTCATAAAATAATTTATCTATATTAGTATGACCCTTTGAATATTATGGTTAAGGTTAGGTACATTGTATTATATGAACTGGCTGCACTTGTATCAAATGTATCCCTCTGTAGCACTGTATTTCATGCACGCCATGTTCTCTAGAAAGGAACATGTTTAATCCACATTTTAATAAGTTCTACCAGCCAAATCACTATTCAACTTTTATGATATACAGCTTGCAACAACAATGTAATGCAGTTCATACACGTTCTAATTGGGGCAGGTAAATGACAAGGTCAGAGATGTCTATGACAACAGAAAGACATTATTTTCAAGGTTTGTTCTATTGTGTGACTGTGGAGAGATGCTACTGTATTGTGGTGTGAGGTAAACCAGTGAAATTATGCTGCCCTTGGTGATTCAGTAGTCTTACAGTGTCCTTTAGTGGTTTGGTGGCCATGTCAGGTGAAAAGAATCACTACAGGGAAATGTTCTGCTTCCATCTTTTTCATCTTTATGCGCAGTCACACAAATATCTTTATAGAATACACATATAAGAACTACTGACAGACAGGGTGGCCAGGGAAGTAAACTGCTCATACAATATATTTCCTAAGTGTTGCTCACGTAATGAACTGATGTTAGCGTTAAAAAAGAAGTCAGATCTCAATCATTGCTGAAAATTACATTTCTTCTTGCTTTGACTTGAGTGAGGTATAAAGTCTGCCATATTACCAGCTATAGATTAATATGTTAGTTATGTTAACATTTAACACACTAAAAATAGAATATTATATGCATATCCACATAAAAAAAAAACTTATTGACTGAGATGGAAGCCTGAGAGCAGAGCTCTACCACAGTGCCTCAAAAGCCCATCTTAGGAGAGTCTCTTAAGTCTTAAATTATGAAAATACTGAGAAGACCACAGACAAACTCGGTACCACTAAGGCCAAGTTCACACTTCACTTATTTGGTCAGTTATTGTGAGCCAGAACCAGTAGTAAAGCCTACTCAGCGATCAGGTGCACCTATTCTGTGTTTTGACCCATACCTGGTTTGGGCTCCAAATAACTGATCAAAATAACTGACTAAATAACTGAAGTGTGAACTTAGCCTTAGCAGCATAAAAATCAAGGAGATGTGCAAATATACCTCCCTATGGAAGAAGGCAACCCATCCCCCGTTCCACACATCAAGATTGTGCTGGATGCAGCATAAGCTTCTGAAACAGCAGAGGACAAATACTTTAATAGCTTTCCAGAAAAGGGATAATCCTCTTCTATGCAAATTACTAAAGCCTTTCTGGGCGAGGCCCTCACTCAAGCACTTACACCTATCTTAGGCCAAACTACATCAAATAGGCCACAGGGTCAAGAGCTTGGAGACAACATGCCATCAGTTGATCTCTTTCTCAGAATATCTGGCTGCACAAATCACTATGCAGCAGGACGTCATGAACAAGGCCTTAATCCTGATAAAAGATCAAGAAAGTTGGAATATGAGGAGAAATGTGAGGTTCGATGGGCTAACAGAAACATGGGCCACGGTCTTACTACCAAAAGTGACAAAGGAAATTTTCAGCGATCTACTAGGCTAGAAAAGGGCATCCAACATCTTTATTGAGTGCATACATAAAACCCTGTGTCCCAAGCCCAGAAAGCAGGCCAGATATGTAATTTGCGGCACTCTCTTGTTTGTTGATACATCTCAGATCCTCAAGACAGCCAAAGAAAGACAGCAAAATGTGGAGTAGCAGTGCTTAATTTTTTCACAACATTGCACCTTTAACACCGGATCTTTAAGCCACTGTTAGAGATCCATATGTCTTTTGCCCCTGACCCATATGTGCCAGATCTACCCAAGATAGAACCTAAGATGGCAGTCACCAAAGTCAAGCTGCCGATGGCCCACAAAGTCGCAACCAGACTCAAGTATTTCTTGACTCATGCAAGTCTCTCATTTACATTAAATAATTTCATAATAAGATGTATACACTGGGACTTCACATTCATTTTCTTCTCCTGTACTATATAGAATTATTACTTATTTACAGGATATTTTGTGAACCTAAATTGCTACTTGATTACCCTACAGCCTGCAGTGTTCACAAATAGCTGCAGTATGGAGGACACAAATCGTATGCAAGGCCAGATTTACTGTTTATTTCAACCATGTATTCGCTATTATTCTTAGCTAATGTTTAGATTGGTCATTTGAGGTCATATCAAGGCTCAGGATTACATTCTCTCTTCCCCACCCCATGGGATACTTGTCACAGCTAGTCTTTGAGGGCAACACATTCTTTTAACCCTAGAATGCGTGACATCAGAAATCTTCATATTAACGTATTGGGGGCCTTTTAGGCCCCCATGCAAATCATATGGAAAACACACTTATATAACTTTTACAAGTTTATTTTAAAACTGCTAAATAAAATATGATTAGTAAACAAAATTTTAATTATAACAGAAACTTGCTCTCAACATCGTATCTTATCTCAGGTCCTTAACAATTAGCTCACAGTGTATACTGTCCTCATTACTCTCTTCACAGCTTATTACTGTGTTCAGAAGGACCTGAGATGATGTCATGACTTTATCTCTCCCTCCAAAAATCACATGACATCCTCATATGGCATTATCCACACCCTGGCCCCTCCACCAGCATTACTGAGTACAAATAAAGTAACTTGAGGTACAAACACTACTGAGAACATAATAAAAAAATACATGGGGGCCTAAAAGGCCCCCAATCCGTACAGATGTGTTTTTCACCAAAAAAGCATTGTTACACCAAAATGCCTATGAAAAAAAAATATATGAACAACTGGATATTACCAACAACGACATTCTTGAGGATTACCTGGAGTTTCAAAATTCTAACTTAAGTAATTTTGCAGATAATAACAAAAAAGTAAGCATGGGGGCCTAAAAGGCCCCCAATACGCATTCTAGGGTTAAGGGCTGGATTTTCACACTTGCATTAGCTGTAGTGAGGAGGGGACTGATGTGTATTCAAATCAGTGTGACTTATTGATCATCTAACACAGCATTTGACTCTACTCATCTCCTTTTTTTTAAGTTGAAGGTTTGAACACATTACTCTCCCTCCATTCCTACAAATTTTCTCACTCTAACAAGTCTCCTACCCACACCTTCCATATATGCCAAGTGTCCACATCATTTGCATTCCTACACTGATAGATATAAATATAATTTTCTATAATGTGAAGGGCCTCAAATCACCGAACAAGAGACACCATATAAGATTCTTACTAAGTAAAATTAAAACACAGTCTTCTTATAGAAAACATACTGTATTTTAAAGCTGATAGAATAACTACAGTATTCTTTACTTAATAGTTCCAAAGTAGAAGCACCAATTTTACCTCTAAAGGAGTCACCACAGAAGAAAAGAGCCAATTTCTTAAAACTCATTTAGTTTCCAATTTTGCAGATTTTAAGAGGCTAGTATGGTACTCGGGTTTCTGGGATATATATATATATATATATATATATATATATATATATATATATATATATATATATATATTTTTTGTCTTCTTAGGAAAGGATTTAGGATTTTTTTTCCTCATGAAAGAGAGAGCATAGTATGATACTCTGTGTTTCTGGGCAATATATGAGTTCTCTGGAGAGTTTTTATTTTTTCTCATTACAGAGAGAGCCTAGTATACATAGTATGTGTGCGGAGTATTGTAGGTCAACCAACACTCTGGGTTTCTAAGAAAGATATTCAAGTTAGCTTTCAAATTAGCTAAGCCTATCTGATGCTAGCAGATTTGCTAATTTTCATACAATTTTCACAGAAACACTGAGAAGCATTGACTGGGTTACTATACTCCTCATGTGTATTCTGTGCTCTCCATAAGGACAAATAGTACCCCAATCAAGGCCTTTCAGGTAGTCAAGCAAATATTCTTTGTTCTGCTGTTAAATGATAGTTATCCATAAAAAGCTGGGTTCCTAGCATGAGATGCTCAGTTTTCCATTCCTTTGGAAAGGGGACTGGAATGCATGTCTCTTTTTCACAACAGCATCATGTCAAGATTCAAGCATGGCAGGAGATAAAAGAAAAAAAATCTTATTATGAAAAAGCACTGATTGAAAAGTTTGAGGCTACCTCCAAGGGAAAGTCTTATTAAAGCACTGATTTAACAGGTTACGATCAAAAACTTAGTGAATAAAAAAAATAGAAGAACATTAATCTATGAATAACAATGTGTTATTTCTAAAGATACATACTAGACATCAGCAAATCAATTTGGAATTCATCCCACATTTTCAAAAAAAATTCAATTGTAAAAAATAAAATTATAATTTGATTCATTTCTAACAAAACAACAGATATGTGTATATATCAGGCTTCCTAACACAATGGCCCTGATTTATCACACCTTCACTCCAGAATTATGTCTTCAAAAAGTCGCACGATAGGGCTTTTGCGACTTTTTTGCGCATTTTTTTGCGACTTTTTGCATGTGTACACCACTCACTCCAGTTTGTAATGTGGGTGGAAAAGTGGGTGTGGTTAGCCATGTTAATGAGTTTCACTCCAGATTTATCATTGCGACTTTTTAAAAAAAGTCGCAAAATAGTCGCAATCTCACTCCAGGAGGAGGGTGGAGTAGGAAAAGTGGAGTAGCTTCTCTAGACAGAAGTGTTAGGTTTAAGGACAAGCCACATTTATCAAACAACCTGTGACGTTTGATAAATGTGGCACAAAGTACTCCAACATAGATGCAAGCAAAACTGACTTCAAATATTTTCCTAATGATAAATTCCCCCCAATAGCTCTCCCAAAACAAAAGTCCCTTATAAGGCAAATCAGGCAGATTTAGCTTTTCTATTAGAGAGGCCTTGGGGGACCTCTGGATGGGTTCTATTGATATTATGGAGACCAAATAGTATATGTGATGACTATTGTAGGATAAGCATTGATCCTCTTGGTTGCTGAGAAAAATATGAAAATTAGTATGTCTAATATCATCTGGCATCAGAAAGAATCATTGGGGGGAATTTATCATTAGGAAAATATTTGAAGTCAGTTTTGCTTCAGTCTGTGTTGGAGTACTTTCTGCCATATTTATCAAACGTCACAGGTTGTTTGATAAATGTGGCTTGTCCTTAAACCTAACATTTCTGTCTAGAGAAGCTCCTCCACTTTTCCTACTCCACTTTTCCTACTCCACCCTCCTCCTGGAGTGAGATTGCGACTATTTTGCGACTTTTTTTTAAAAGTCGCAATGATAAATCTGGAGTGAAACTCATTAACATGGCTAACCACACCCACTTTTCCACCCATATTACAAACTGGAGTGAGTTGTGTACACATGCAAAAAGTCGCAAAAAAATGCGCAAAAAAGTCGCAAAAGCCCTATCGTGCGACTTTTTGAAGACAGAATTCTGGAGTGAAGGTGTGATAAATCAGGGCCATTGTTCTTATATTTTATCAGGTAAGCTTATTCACATATTTTTGGGTTGTCTAAATGTGCATCAGGCATGCTGTGCTTTTCAGTATATTATGTAGGAGTTTAGTTCTTACACATCTTTTGATTATTATTATTATTATTATTATTATTTGCACTGCACTGTGTTGTGTGATGATATCTACTTAACATAGTTTTGGGCTAACCCTATCTTTTTAATCTGCCTCATCTAATGGCTTGATTCTGTTTTTAATATTGTATCTCAATAAAGAGTATGTTTCAACCATGTAAGTTGTGGTATAGCTTTTTGTTTTCTTTTTTTGGTTTGTGACATTGTGGTTTGTGAGTGGAAGTGAAAATGGTATTTTTTTAGGCAGCAGACAAAATCTTCTTCACATGAAGCACCCTAACAAATCCTCAATAAGCCACAAAAGAGACAGGATTCCGCTCAGGATTCTAGGCTGGCATGCCTAGAATAGAGAAGCTGTACTTGTAGTAGTCAACTGATGGGCCAGCTTCGATTTATAAAAGATACAGACTGCACTGCTCCCTTTGAATTCACAAACACTGTGCTTCACCATCTGTCCTCAAGACCTTGATTCACACTGGAGTTGAAATATGCTAAAATGCTGGAAGCAGTATCACAGTTGATTTGACTAAGCAGTGTTTGGCAGCACAGAAGAGTGAAGGAGGAAAAGTTGTCTGGGACCCACAATTCTCAGTCTGTTTGTGGATTCAAAGGGAGCCACACCATCCTTATCTGTTACAATTTCACAAGGAACCTGCAGTAGATTTAGCTAGACTTTTTCTCTGTTTCAATTTCTAAAGGGGTTGCTATGTGAGACAACCACTTTAATTAACTACAACATTATAAGCCTATACGCAACATTTTAGACATTACAAGAAGGAATTTGACCTATGCAAACACAATGTTGTGGCAAAATGTGTGTATTTGGGTTGGGTCAAGAAATTATATCCCTCCACTAATAAATGAGATAAATGTAATTTTAAGTGCAAAATACATTTTTTTTGTGTAAGCACACTTAAAAAAATGTAGAAAAATTGGTCTTCGAGTATATATATTCACTTTAATTTATCTAAAGTAAAGTATTTCTTATCATTGGTGTTATATAATTTTAATCCATAACAAAATGATAAAGTTTAGACAATACTTCACTACAACACAAGAAGTAATCTAAGTAAAGTACCTTGGAAAAATATTGATGAATATTGTGAGGATACATATTTTTAAATGGGTCAGAATGGGTTAAAAGTAAAATATAAGTGTTATTTGCTTCCATTCCAATTCTGTTCCAGTCCTCATTGTTCTCCACTTGCAAGTCTAAGCTTGACACTTTGGAAATAGCTGAATAGGTCCACTGAGGTGTGTCACTTCCTTTTCAGCACATTCTAACTCTATTTTAAAGAAAACAAAAAACAACTTTATCCTTGGATAAGGATGAGCGATCCAGTTCAGACCAAACAAATTTCAGTCTGAACTTTGGTATTTTTTGGATGGCAGTTAAGTTAAAACTGAGCGTCAAGCCTCAATCGTCCATTTACGTATATTCAGTTTCCACGCAGTTGCAATTTATATTTTTTGAGCACTTGTTCATACAGGGTAGTGGACAACATTATCTGAGAGGACCAAAAATTGCCTGGGCTGTGGAAGAGTTCTAAACCAAAGACTCAGAGCCAGAATGTGGGTAGGAGTAGCACTATCTATTAGGTGAGAAAAAGTAGTAGTAGAAGGTAGCCGTTATCCCTGCTGGATTCAGAAAGGTGCAACGTTATACTTGAGAAAAATGAGGATGAGATTGTGGATTGGATGGCTTACTCCTCCTCTCAGCCACAACAGCATGATGTGGAAGTGACCAGAGTAAGATACTGTGCCATGGAGCAAGGGATCACAGCTTCCTCCTGCTTCTCCTCCTTGCAGCCCCAAAGAAGGCCTTCAGTGGGGCCCAGTCTTCACTGCCCCTAGAAGGGCACCTACCTTTTTCCTAAGAAATGGCAAGAAAACCCCACCACAACCTATAGCAGATAGACAAGATAGTTTTCATGTTGACAACTTGTGTGAGAGCCCTCACCTTTGAGCAGCCCTGAGGAGGAGGTTGGTGACCCCATGCATACTTGTGTTGATGGTGGTGATAATAGTGGCACCTGTAGCCACGGCATTGGTGGTGGGATCAGCGACAGTGACAGTCGGGGAAAACGTAAAAGGTAGCAGGAAAGGTAAGGATTCAATGACAATTGTTTGCTGTACAAGACCTGGTAGCCAGATCAGGGTGTTGAAGAGAAGGCAACATCAGTGGAAAAGGGAGGTGGCGACAGCAAAAATGAGAATATGCCACATACTTCCCAAAGAACAGCCATAGCTATGTCTGCTTTGGGATCTGGTGATGCCGCTGATGCTGTGGGTGGGTTAGGCCCAAAATTTGCCAGGACTTATCCCAGCTTGGCTTACTGTATCTCAAGTGGTGTGCAAAATCTGTAGCATTAAAATAAGCCATGGCCATTCAAACACAATTATAGGTATCAGAGGTCTATTGCGGCACATAAGGTGGAATCACCTGATCCTTTTGGGAAATACAACTGGCCAGAATTCGCAATCAGAGCAAGTCTTTCCTTCTGTTCCTGGTCCTTTTTGTGACAGGCAACCCACATCCCCAAGCAGTACAGTATCATTGTCTTCATTAGGATTGAGCAAATCAAGTTTCGGATTATAGCTGTCATTGAATTTCAGAGCTTGAGGAAGAGGAATGTTGGAGGGAAACGATTCACAAAAAATAAATGAAATGAGAGAAGTTTTTTCTAGAGGGCTGGAGGTGGTTATATACCAACTTTCAAGGCAACTGGAGCAACTTCGGTTTGACCCGAATTGATTCAAGTCCAAAACAAACTTTTTTAAAAGTTTGGTGAAACGGACCAAAAATGAATCTCGACTGTTTCACACATCTCTATCCCTAAACAAATCCTTTAACACAATTAGTAATTTGATGTTAATGGACCCAAATTCAAAATCTGCAACATGGTTCTTTAACACTGTTGACCTCTTTTGTGGAATTGAGGCCCATCGGGCACCAGAAAAAAGTTTTATTTTGAACTCTGAACCCCATGCATCTACCATCTTATAGCTAAGTATATGATATTGTGAAAAATATAAAAGGTGAAAGAATAAAAAATGCCTATTCAAGGATCTAGCTATGTTGTACTAAAATTCATTTCAAAATTCTTTCAGTAGAACATTAAAAAGGTTATCAGTATAAAACACCAGCATTAGATTGAAAGGAATCTAACCACTGTGAAACCTGCTTATAGCTAGATTATGGCTGTTTTCATAAAGTTTTATATAGTGGTCCATGCCTGCCGGTGCCTCAGTCTCCAAGTGGACATAGGCACTGCCTTACCCATCCCTCCCATCCTGACCTGTTACCCCTCTTCATCATCACCCACAGTGGACACAGCCACCAGTCTTGGTGTCCTCTTGCAAGCTCTAGCCTGAGCTTCAGTGCTCTTAAAGGTCCAGTGTGCAAATCCAATTCTTCCCCAGTCTGTGGCTCACAGTCTCAGGGTATTTAAGGCACCTTTCCCAGTGGGAGAGTGCCTGAGCTTTAGGTTGTTCTAGTTTTCTAGTTACCAAGTGAAGATGTTCCTGTCTCCCTGGATATGTACCAAACACTGCCTGTCTCCTGATTCTAACATGTTGCTGCCTAACCTAACCACTGCCTGTTTATTGTATTGACCCTTTGCTGCCTCATCTAACCTTTGATTAGTTTTACAATTTACTATGTTAAGCTCTGCCTGTTTTCTGAGAGTGTCTCTGACCCCCAAGAGTCATTAGCCAACCACACCAGAATTATTTGAAAAGGTCCATGTATATGGGTTAAAGGAAAGTAGGAAAATGGCCTTAGGACTAGCCCAAGCCACAGAGATTAGTTGGTACAGTTGGTCTAAATCCACTGTCCATAAACTAAGAGTAGACAAAGTGACATAGTGCCTTCTTAGAACTGCTACCACTTTGCTCAGATGATTGGATATTAGTTTTATATCTTGATATGTTAACAGTTTAAAGGACTCTGCATAATTGTATAAACCCATATGCCTAAAACACAATATATCTAAATAGTTGGCAAGTCTTTCTAGTTGGCAAGTGTCCCGTTACATAAAATGAACACAATAGAAAGTGTCTCATTGTAATCCAGTCATAATATAATGTTGCATTTAATGTGCACATAAATTTGTCAATTTGTAAATAATATCTGTGTCATTTGAGACTCCAAGTTTCATTGTTAGCTACTAGTGATTGAATGATGAATTTTACATTGTAATAAAATATTGAATTTTTCTTTTATTGAATCCACTATTGTCAGAACTTGTAAACATTCAAACAAATAAAACAAAGCAATTTTGTGGCTTATTATTAAAGCCACAAAACACCTAAATTTCATTCTAAGGTAGCAATAAAGTATCTGAAAAAATCAATATCAAATACTACATGAAGATTTCTTTAGTAACATTAATTCATCTGAATCTCATATGATAGATAAAACATTTGTCAGCTACAGATGAAAAAATATCTTACAAAATCGTTATAATCTTTATATTTTATCTCAGGCAAGTCAGGTACTTTAACAATTATAGATGCCTGGTTTACATGAAAGCAGAGAAAACAAATAGAGTGGCAGAATCCCAGTAATATATTTTATACCAGCTGCAAGCATAGTTTTGTGGGTCTCACAAAATACCAATGGATTCTTTATTGGGCCCACATTCTGGCACACTATTTGGTTCCAAAGGTTCAATAGAAGACAAAACATTTTGTTTTATATTACTTAATAGATTAAAAGTTAATGACCCACGTTTATGATTTTGTGCCTTTTAGGGACACTTTTGCATACAGTGCCTTGCGAAAGTATTCGGCCCAATGGAACTTTTCAACCTTTTGCCACATTTCAGGCTTCAAACTAAAAGATATAACATTTTAAATTTTTGGTGAAGAATCAACAACAAGTGAGTCACAATTGTGAAGTGGAATGAAATTTATTGGATCATTTTAACTTTTTTTGTAATAATAAAACTGAAAAGTGGGGCGTGCAAAATTATTCGGCCCCTTTGCATTAATACTTTGTTGCGCCACCTTTTGCTGCGATTACAGCTGCAAGTCGCTTGGGGTATGTGTCTATCAGTTTTGCACGTCTAGAGACTGAAATTCTTGCCCATTTTTCCTTGAAAAACAGCTCAAACTCTTTGAGGTTGGATGCAGAGCGTTTGTGAACAGCATTTTGCAGCTCTTTCCAGATATTCTCAATTGGATTAAGGTCTGGACTTTGACTTGGCCATTCTAAGACCTGTATATGTTTATTTTTGAACCATTCCATTGTAGATTTTGCTTTATGTTTGGGATCATTGTCTTGTTGGAAAATAAATCTCCATCCTAGTCTCAGGTCTTTTGCAGACTCCAACAGGTTTTCATCCAGAATGGTCCTGTATTTGGCTCCATCCATCTTCCCATCAATTTTAACCATCTTCCCTGTCCCTGCTGTTGAAAAGCAGGCCCAAACCGTGATGCTGCCACCACCATGTTTGACAGTGGGGATGATGTGTTCAGGGTGATGAGCTGTGTTGCTTTTATGCCAAACATATCGTTTTGCATTGTTTCCAAAAAGTTTGATTTTGGTTTCATCTGACAAGAGCACATTCTTCCACATGTTTGGTGTGTCTCCCAGGTGGCTTGTGGCAAACTGTAAACAAGACTTTTTAGGGATATCTTTGATATATGGCTTTCTTCTTGCCAGTCTTCCATAAAAACCAGATTTGTGAAGTGTTCAACTGATTGTTGTCCTATAGACAGACTCTCCCACCTCAGCTGTAGATCTCTGTAGTGCATCCAGAGTGATGATGGGCCTCTTGGCTGCATCTCTGATCAGTTTTCTCCTTGTTTGAGATGAAAGTTTAGAGGAATGGCCGGGTCTTGGTAGATTTGCAGTGGTCTGATACTCCTTCCATTTCAATATGATCGCTTGCACAGTGCTCCTTGGGATGTTTAAATCTTGGGAAATTGTTTGGTATCCAAATCCGGCATCATGAGAAAATATAGATAGGGAAAGTATATTGTTATATTGCAAGGAAACCATAAAGGAACATGGGATACGACTATAGCAGAGTGCCTAGGCACAAATTACTGATCCTTGCTAACTGGCATATTAGTAACATCTGCAACCCATAAAGTTAGAGATGAGCGAATCTATTCGCCGCTTCGTAGATTAGATACAAATCTTCACATACCGGATCTTTTCAGATTCGCTCCGTTTGAATCTTAAGTGGTCGTAAACCTTTGTACGCAAACGCTGCGTACACGTCTGATGAATTTTACGCTAATGCTACGCATCAGTTAATTTATACGCTGATGCATACAAATTCAGTTAATTATCGAACTTTTACTGTATGTTCGTTATTTCTGTGGAAATGTTTGCGGTGAGAGCGGCAAAAAGCCCGGGAAGAAGCCGGTCGCCTGGGAAGGGCTTGCTCTGATTGGCCCATAGGCTCGGTAAACCAGTGACATCAGTTGTACTGTGACTGCTGAGACGAGCGGGAGCTTGTGAAAGACAGAGAACTGCTTTCTGTAAATTCTGGTGTTGTTCTGGGCGTCCATAATACACATATCAGGGCCAGTGCAGGACTAGTAATATTAATCAGGAAGGGAGAGTGAGGGAGAGAGACAGGGAGCGAGACAAAGACCTGATTGCCTGCTGCCACAGTCAAGTGAAAATGTCTAGCACGGAAAAGCAAAAGGGTTCAACTTCCAGCCAGACCTCGAGCTAAAAAAAAAAAGGAGAAGGTGGCACAGGCAAGCAGTGGCAAAGGACATATAGCCGCAGCTTCTACCGGTAGAATTCATAGTAGTTGGCCACTGTTCCACCAGGCTAACCCACCAAGGCACAAAATTGTTGTAGAGGAGAAAGTGGATGAGGTAGTGGAGTGGATGGCTCACTCATCTCAATCACAGCCAGATGGGGGGGCAGAGCTAACCGCAGACTATGATGGCAGCTTGATCTCGCTGATCCTCACATGAGCTGCTGTTCACCCCAGCATAACGGAACATCCAGCTATCAAACATGGTGAAAACCAACAGGGATCGATCAGAAGTCCGACTGAGCACACCCAAAGTTGGAAAAAGCCAGTCCGACATGAACAAATATCTTAAAAGACGAGGAACATCTCCAGCAGGAGGAGTCAAGATGGCGCCGAACGCTACAAAGCGCCAAACAGAGCATGAAGACACAGACGTCGAGAGCTCATGTGCAATGTCGGAGGGCACAGGAGAAGCAGATGACTTAAAGTTATCAATATCTTTCTTCAAGAAGGTCCTTTATAAAACCCTATGACCCTTACAGAGAGATGTGGCGGACATAAAGACAGAGGTAAAGCATATCGGGCACAAGGTGGTGACATTAGAAGAATCGCACTCTGCAGTGATCCAACATGGCACGCGGTGCAATCATTACTTACCTCATACCAAGATCACATCAACACAGCCCTCATGTAAATAGAAGATCAAGAGACCAGGAGCAGTCACAAAAACATCCACCTGAGAGGCATACCAGAAGACATAAACAATGAGGACTTACCCCAAGCGATCGCTGTCATTTTCTCTGCGCTAGTAAGCCCAGAAAAAGCTCCTGAGATTATAATTGAACGAGCTCACAGGGTGTTGTGTCCAAAGCCACCCTCAGGCAACCCACCCAGGAATGTGATATGTGGCCTCCTTAATTATCTAGATACAGCGGCTTTACTTAAAGCAGCAAGAGACATTAAAGATTTAATGTATGGAGAAGCCAAAATTCAGGTCTTTCAAGATCTTGCGCCCAGCACGCTTGTCAAGCGCCCAAATTTTAAAACTGCTCACAGATGCCCTGAGAGCAAATAAATTACCAGTGAGATGGCTTTAGGCCTCTTTCACATGGGCGTCACGGATTCAGTCCAGATGCGTTCCGGAAAATCTTCATGCATCCGCAACAAACCGCACGCAATCGCAGTCAGTTTTAACTGCAATTGCGTATGTTTGTTCAGTTTTTTCCGCGTGGGTGCGAAGCGTTTTAATGCGTTTTTCACGTGCGTGATAAAAAACTGAATGTTTACAAACAACATCTCCTAGCAACTATCAGTGAATCACGCATTGCATCCGCACTTGTGTGCAGATGCAATGCGTTATTCATGCAGCCCCATTCACTTCAATGGGGCCAGGGCTGCGTGAAAAACGCAGAATATAGAACATGCTGCGATTTTCACGCAACGGCGAACTGATGCGTGAAAAAATTTGCCCATGTGAAAAGCCCCATTGAAATGAATGGGTCAGGATTCAGTGCGGGTGCAATGCGTTTGCATCACGCATTGCACCCGCGCGGAAATATCGCCCATGTGAAAGTGGCCTTACCCTTTCAGGCTTGCTACAGCCAAAGATGGAAAACAGATCATCATCCGTACGCCAACCAATCTAGAAAAGGCATGGGAAAAAATAGGACTGGAGCCGATAGAAATACAATCATGGCTACCCGTGCCCAAAACTCCAACATTTCCAGAACTACCTCGGATCTCACTGTGGCAGGTGGTCAGAAACTCCAAATCACCCAGGTCCAAGAAAGCCCACAGGATTGAAGAAGACACTTGAAGAACCTGGATGATCAGATGTCCAGTTTTCCAGACAAGATTAGCCTATTCCCTACTCTCACAAAAAAAATCCCTAGGAGGCATCTCTCTCCTGAACTTAGCTCTGTAGTTTAAGGCTATTCAATTGGCCAGGTGGGCATTATTGGCCAACATGAATATAACCACACCTTACCTAGACATTGAAAGAAAATTACTAGGCACTAGAGTTGAGCGAATCCTAAAAGATTTGTGGATTCGGAATTCGGCCCGAATTTTTCGCGGGATTCGTGGGCTCGGGCCGAATCACAAATCCCATTAAAGTCTATGGGAGACCCGAATATTTTTGCAGGGGCCAAAGGTTCTGCACAGTCAAGTTTGCCCCAAAATGTGAAAACCTCAGAAAATGATGGAAACGCCTTGGAAATGCATAGGAAACACCAGGGGCAGCATGTAGGGATGCCTCTGAGGCTCCCTAATTGCACCATTTTTTCTAAATCTGGCCAATAGTCTGGCGATGACCCCAAGGCAATTTTCAGGGACACGGTAATGGTGACCCACTTAAAAATGCTGCCTGACAACCTGGCGGTGAACCCCTGATTGTCTGTCTTTCAATAAGATTGCAGTGTAAAGCATGGTGGTAAGCCTCAGTAATAAGATTGCAGTGTAAAGCATGGTGGTGAGCCTCAGTATGACTTTTTAGATGGAGATTGCATGTGGTCACGTACTCCCTGGAAACCCATAGTCACCCCTTCTCTGATGTGCTACCCCAGAACATTCTCTGCCACAATTCGCAAGACCTTTTGCAGTCTCAGTGTGCTGACAGTGGGGATTTACCAGTGCTGTCTGAGGAGGTGGTGGACAATAGCGAAACATAGGTGTCGGGGGGTGAGGTAGTTGAAAGTGAAGCAAGTTACAGTGGGGACTCCTTGGGGGGACTTTCTCATGATGGGACAGATTCAACTTGGGTGGATCAGGCACAGATCAATTTTTTTTTTTTTTTTTGTTTATTTAACTTTTATTTAGCACAAATAACCACAGAGATATTTATTAGTTCTCTTCGCTGCGCAGTCTGGCGTTGGGGTTCGTCACTTTGATGGCGAGCTGTGCCGCTCTCTCCACAATGGTCTTTCGGTTCTTTGAGGAGATGTTGTGGGAGATTTCTGCACAGAAGGACTTGTTGCTCATCAACAGAACCTCGAGCTCCTTGACATTGTGGACCAGGAATTTGCGGGACCCTGTTGGCAGCATGTGTTTGGTCTTCTTGTTGCTACCGTACCCAATGTTGGGCATCAGGATCTGCCCCTTGAACCTCCTGCGGGCTCTGTTGTCAATATCTCTGGGTTTACGCCAGTTACACTTAATCTTTACATAGCGGTCTGATTGGTGGCGGATGAACTTCTTCGTCTGCTTCTTGACGATCCTGGGCTTAATGAGGGGCCGGAGAGCCGCCATGATACCGGTTCGGAGTGTCCGCCTTCTCCGCAGACAGCCCGAGGAAGAGAGCGGAACAGATCAATTTTAAGTGTGAGGCAACATCAGCACCACAACCGCTTGGGAGAGGCAGTGGGCATTGTGTTTAGAAAGGCTGATGGGCTTCCGTCAGCACTGTGTGTATAGAACCCCATGGCCTTTGATAAAAAATTTGGTTACAAAGCCGCATTACTCCAGAAAAATTGTTTTTAGAAAGCCAGATGACTTTCCTGAAAAATTGTTAGTAGAAAGCCGGATGACTTTCCTGAAAAATTGTTAGTAGGAAGCCGGATGACTTTCCTGAAAAATTGTTGCATATGCAACTCAGATGAAGAGGAGGAGGAGGAGGAGGAAAGCAAGCAATTTAGGAGGTAGCCTGAGGTGGGGATGAGAACTGGGGGGATATCCATTACCTGTTCATCTTGATGAACGTGAGGATGTCGGTGTTGTCGGTGGACAGGCGCGTCCGTTTGTCCGTAATGATACCCCCGGCGGCACTAAAAACCCTTTCAGACAGTACACTTGCAGCAGGGCAGGAAAGCACCTCAAGAGCATACTGCGCAAGTTCTGGCCACCTGTCCAGCTTTGCCAGCCAGTAATTATATGGCATAGAGTTATCGGTCAGGACGTTGGTCTGGTCCGTGACATACTCCCTCACCATCTTGCGATACTGTTCCGCCCTGCTCTGCCTTCCCTGTGGCTGTGTCCTACTGTCATGCTGGGGTTTAAGAAACTTGGCAAAAGCATGGAATAGTGTACCCCTGCCCTTGGCGCCTACACTGATTTTCCCCCTCCTCTCCTCTCCAACTTCAGCCACTGCAGTCCACCCCCTGTTGCTCGACTGGTCTGGAAAGGCCTGTAGCAGTTTCTGAACCAGGGCCTTGTGGTAGAAAGTGACTCGGGTGCTCCTTTCCTCCACGGGTATAAGTTGGGCAAAGTTGTTCTTGTAGCGTGGGTCAAGGAGGGTGTACACCCAATAGTCATTGGTGGACAGTATCCTCTTGACCCAGGGATCACGACAAAGACAGCCAAGCATAATGTCTGCCATGCGCCCTACTGTGCCAACACGCAAGCCTTCAGCCTCCTCACTTAGCGGACTCTCCATCTCCTCCTCCCCCCCTTCCTCCGACCCCAAATCATCCTCCTCAGCCCATACTCGCTCAACAGGTAGCATGGAATCACCCCCTGATGCATGGTGCCCAAGAGTTTCTTCCTCCTCCTCAGCCTCCTCCTCAGTTTCGCGCTGCGAAACTGACAGCAGGGTGCTCTCAATGTCACTGTCTTCCCCCACCTCCTGTGACACTGCTGAATCCTCAGATCTTAGGTTCCTCAAGGAGTTCTGGATGAGGCACAACAGAGGGATGGTGACACTGATGATGTGTGCATCACCACTGACCATCTCTGTTGCCTCCTCAAAGGGACCTAAGACCTGGCAGATGCCAGCCATCCACGTCCACTCCTCAGCATAGACATGAGGAAGCTGACTGGCCTGACTACCACCTCGGGGAATCAGCTGGCAGTCTACAACTGCCCTGCGTTGTTGGTACACCCTGGCTAGCATGTGTAACGTCGAATTCCAACGCGTGGGAACGTCACACAGCAGCCGGTGAACAGGGAGTTGTAGCCGCCCTTGCACAGTCCTGAGGGTCGCGGCATCGGTGGTGGACTTGCGAAAATGGGCGCATATGCGCCGCACCTTGGTGAGCAACTCACTCAACTGGGGGTAGGTCTTGAGGAACCGCTGGACCACCAAGTTGAGCACGTGGGCCATGCATGGCACGTGAGTCAGCCCACCAAGATGCAGAGCCGCCACCAGGTTACGCCCATTATCGCAGACCACCATTCCTGGCTGAAGGTTCAGCGGCGCCAGCCACACATTGGTCTGCCCCCTGATGCCCTGTAAGAGCTCTTCAGCCGTGTGCCTCTTATCCCCCAAGCTCAGCAGTTTTAGGACTGTCTGCTGCCGCTTCCCTACCACAGTGCTGAAACTGCTGGCCATCGAGGAAATGAGACTTGACGATTGGGGCATCACTGCCACTTTGGAGGAGGTGGAGGAAGAGGTGGAGGCATAATGTGCCGGAGACACACAGACGGAACTATGTCCCGCAATTCGTGGTGTGGGTAGCACATGGGCAGCTCCACGATCGATCTCTGCCCCAGCCTCCACCAGATTGACCCAATGTGCCGTGAGGGAGATGTAATGTCCCTGGCCACCGGTACTCGTCCACGTATCTGTGGTCATGTGGACTTTACCACAAACCGCGTTTTTGAGAGCATGGGCGATGTACTCAAACACATGCCGGTGCAGGGCGGGGATGGCACATCAGGCAAAATAGTGTCGGCTGGGGACAGAGTAACGGGGGCTGCCTCCTCCATAAGGTTGCGGAAGGATTCTGTCTCCACAAGCCTGTACGGCAACATTTCCAAACTAATCAGCTTGGCGATGTGCACATTTAGAGCTTGCGCATGGGGTGGGTGGCTGCGTACTTGCGCTTGCGTTCAAATGTCTGCGGTAGAGACAGTTGAACGCCGCACTGGGACACATGAGTGGAGGAGAGGGAGGGAGATGGAGCTGGAGGGGTCCTTTCGGGGCTGGAGGCTGCAACGTCCTGGCTTGGACGAGACACAGTTGCTGGACTAACTGTGTCAACGTCATCAGCTTACAGAAGTGCAAACCATTTGGTGGGGTGTTTTCTCTCCAAATGTTTGCGCAGGCTACTAGTGGTCAGGTTGTTGCATTTTGAACCCCTGCTCATTGACGTGTGGCACAGATTGCACACCGCCAAATGAGGATCGGCCTCATCATCCTTAAAGTACTCCCAAACTAAGGAGTGGCGCATAGTACGGGCTGGAACGTGACCTCTAGGAGCACTTGGGGAAGTAGTGACTCGGCCCTGGCTTCTCCCTCGTCGCAGCCCTCTGGCTCTCTCAACAGCTTGTGGTGCTGATGTCGTCTCACAGTTTGAACCACTGCCTCCAGTTGCCTCATCCACCCAAGTAGGATCTGTCCCCTCATCATCCCCCAGGTCTTCCTCAGACTCCATAGTGACGTCCCTGACAACTACCTCCGACAACAGTGTCTCGTCGTCATCTTCCACCAGCTCCTCAGACGCCACTGCTAACTCCCCACTCTCATAACCCGGAGACAGCAAAAGGTCCTGAGAATCAGGGCATAGCAGCTCGTCCACTGGCACATCAGGGAAGTGGTGGCTGAAGAGTTCCATGGATAAATTTTGTCCGTGGGACATACCCCTAGAGGGTTCTGGCTGGGGAGAAGGAGGGAGAGTTGGAGGACAGACACCCTGGCTCAGAGAAGTCGACTGGCTGGATTAGGGGGCAGACAAAACGTGGCTGGACGAGCTCTCTGCAATCCACTGAACCACCTCCTGTTGTTGTTTGGGGTCTGTCAGAGTTGTAGGACGCTGCCCTACCAACTTCTGGAGTCGACCAGGCACCCTGACCTTACGTGTTTCACTGTACCCACAGCAGCCGGCACTGTGTCACCACGCACACCACGGTCATCACCGCTGACCACTGCACCACCACGATTCCCACCTCTCCCTCCACGACCACCTCTTCCATCTCTCCCAGCTCTTCCCCCTCTCCCTCTGACCCTTGGGTTCTCCATGTGCACAGTAGCAGTATTATATTATTATAATTGTAAAGGATCAATACGGTATCTATAGACTCTGAGGTATATAGCAGGCTGATGAAATGTATTCACTAGTCACTGCAACGTGTATTACGGATCAGTGAAATTAAACGGACAATGTAGATAGATATGCAGGTACGATTATTTTCAGACCTATCCAAAAAAAGATGTACGCAGTTTGCGCAAATAAAACGGGAATCCACAGATCAATACGGTATCTATAGACTCTGAGGTATATAACACGCTGATGAAATGTATTCACTAGTCACTGCACCGTGTATTACGGATCAGTGAAATTAAACGGACAATGTAGATAGATATGCAGGTACGATTATTTTCAGACCTATCCAAAAAAAGATGTACGCAGTTTGCGCAAATAAAACGGGAATCCACAAATCAATTCGGTATCTATTGACTCTGAGATATATAGCACGCTGATGAAATGTATTCACTAGTCACTGCACAGTCATGCACAGGAATATATCTGTTTAGATATGTATAGTTTGATCTATGTGGCTGGACAAGTTGTACCAGGCACAGGTCTGCACAGAATGCAGGCTTACAGCATATACTGTATAGTTTTCTTCAGAGAATCAATTGGTTTTTAAAAGACTATTGTGGCTTCCTATTCCTACACAGAAAACAGGCTTACAGTATATAGGTCACATGTCACTGCCAGCCAATCACTGCTGGGGAGGTATAGGGAATGTTACATCACCGCAGGCGTTCCCACAGGCTTCCCTTTTATGCTGATTGGCTGAAAAAAACGGGCATTTCAAACTGGCAGTGACGCACGAATCATCACGAGTCCGCGCTGCCTTGGGATGCCGAGCCAAAGCGGGCAATATTCGTGCGAATCCCGAATTTTGCCGCTTCGGCTCGCTCATCACTACTAGGCACTCAATTATTCAATTGTCTTTGGTCAAAACGGACAACCTCAACTAATGTAAAGGTTGTAAGTGACATGATGAAATGGATGATGAGAACTTGCCACCTAACGGAGATACTCCCTCACTCTCAGCAAAGCATATCCAAACTAGCCCCATTAAGCGTTCTTCCTTCACTGGTTGACCAAACCAAGCAACACGCCTCAAACTGGTGGCTTGCATTAAAATCCTTTCGAATACATGATATCTTAGACATGAAACAACCAACATCTCTATCGGACCTTTCTCTGAAAGGGGAAATGACAACCCCTACAATAATCCAATCGTTAGATTTCACACATACTCTAAAAAAATTCAACAAATCCCTCTCCTCGCCCATCCATGATCCCACATGGCTGGAAAACCTTACTTACATGACGCCCGCGGCATCCATGGGGTTGAGAGGGAGGGAGCTCCTTCTCTCTGCTATCGGGCCGCTGCTGCTGCAATGGCAGCGGCCCAGTGGTTACCATGGCAACCGGACGCTATACAAAAGCGTCCTGGCTGCCATGTACCTAAGGCTGATTAGACCCTCAGGGTCTGATCAGCCTTAGTGTAAATACAGCACTGATACAATGCATTGCAATAGATGACTATTGCAATGCACTGTATAGCCATCAGGCCCACTGGATCTTCAAGATCCAAATGGGTCTTGATAAATAAAAAAAAGGGTTAAAAAAAAGAAGTAAAAAAAATAAAATAAAAAAATAAAAGTTTCAAGTTAAAAAAGTGCCTTTTTCCCCAAATGAAGTAAAATAATAGTTAAAAAAGGGAAAAAAGAAAAGTCCACATATTAGGTATCGCAGCGTCCGTATCAACCGGCTCTATAAAAGTATAACATGATCCACCCCGCCGGGTGAACACAGAATTTTTTTTTTTTAACTATGGCAAAACAGCCATTTTTTTGTCACCTTGCCTCACAAAAAGAGTAATAGAAGGTGATCAAAAAGGCATATTTACCCCAAAATGGTACCAATCAAACCGTCATCTCGTCCCGCAAAAAATTAAACCCTATCTTAGACAATTGCCCAAAAAATAAAAGTAAATGGCTCTCAGAAAATGGCAACACAAAAAAAGATTTTATACTGTTCAAAAATGCATCTAATGTGTAGAACTTAACAAAAATAAAAATGATACACATATTGGGAAACAACCACGTCCGTAACAACCTGCTCTTTAAAAATATCACATTATATTTCCCCTCAGGTAAATGCTGTAAAAAATAAATAAAATAAACGATGTCAAAACAGCTATTTTTTCACCTTGACTAACAAAAAGTGTAATACCAAGCGCTCAAAAAGTCTTATGTACCCCAAAAGTTTCCAAATTCCGAAAAATACTTAGGGGGTCAAAGTGGTCTGTACCCCCTTTCAGGGATCGTTCACACTCAGTCCATAGGCAACAAAGGCAGTTATACCAAAAGTCTTGCTATTACCTTTATCTAAGGGACTCTTTGGCTCAGTCAGCCGTAGTCTCCGGGACGCAGCCGGGTCACACAAAAAGGGTCTGCAGTTCTGGCAGTGTTTGCTCACACTAGTCCTATCTTCAACTCAGACACACCCTGCACTCTGCTGCAAGTTTAAATAGGAACTGCGGACATGGAACATAACAGAAACCTGTAGTGGATCGTGGGAGATTAGCTCCCACCCTCTCTGTGCTAATCTCCAGTAAAACCAGGCCCGGATGGCTTTTTCCAGCCTTTACTGAACAATGGCGTCGACCCACTAGTTAGTGGACACCTAAGTTTCCTGGTTCTACTCCACCAAAGCTGTGTACCTTGGTGGCACGTCCTAACACACACCTGAAACATGGACACTTTTAAAAAGTCTCCAACAATATTCTAGGTGGAATGTACCTTCCCTCATAGACACATCCTGTCACTGCCTTACACCCCCTTAATATATTCTTTGAAGGGTGTAGTTTCCAAAATGAGGTCACTTTTTGAGGGTTTCCAATGTAGGGGTACGTCAGGGTCTCTCAATTACAAAATGGTGCCTAAAAACCATTCTAGCAAAATTTACCTCCAAAATCTGTATGGCGCTCCTTTCCTTCTGACCACTGCCACAAACCCATAGAGATGTTTACCACATATGGGGTATTTCTGTAAACTGCAGAATCAGAGTAATGTATATTGAGGTTTAGTTTGCTGTTAACCCTTGCTGTGTTGCAAGAAAAAAATTGCTTATCTTGAAATATCTGCTAAAAAAAAAAATTTTGAAATGTTGTCTCCATTTTCATTTAATACTTGTGGAACGCTTAAAGGGTTAACAAAGTTTGTAACATCAGTATTAAATAATTTGAGGGGTTTAGTTTCTAAAATGGAGTCATTTATGGGTGGTTTCCATTATGTAAGCTCCTCAAAATCACTTTATAACTGAACTGGTGCTTAAAAAATGGTTTTGGAAATTTTGTTGAAAATTTGAAAAATGGCTTCTAAACTTCTA
Organism: Rhinella marina; assembly: GCA_900303285.1. Lineage (NCBI taxonomy): Eukaryota > Metazoa > Chordata > Amphibia > Anura > Bufonidae > Rhinella > Rhinella marina. The sequence continues at coordinate 109,238 of ONZH01016308.1, forward strand.
CGCTTTCTAACATCCTAAAAAAGTAAAATGCCATTTACAAAATGATGCCTACATAAAGTAGACATATGAGGAATAATGACTGATAACTATTTTATGAGCGATTACTATCTGTCTTAAAAGAAGAGAAATTCAAATTTAGAAAATTGAGAATTTTTCCAAATGTTTGGTAAATTTGGGATTTTTTTTAAATAAAGGAGTAATATATCAACTCAAATTTACCACTATCATGAAGTACAATGGGTCACGAGAAAACAGTCTCAGAATGGCTTGGATAAGTAAAAGCATTCTAAAGTTATTACCACATAAAGTGACGCATGTCAGATTTGAAAAATGGGGCTCCGGCATTTGGTCTAAACTGACTGTCGCTTGAAGGGGTTAATTACCAAATATTGGTCGGATGTGGAAACAGAAATAAATAAAATTTGTTCGCTGTCGTTAAAACTCACAGCGGAATTGGTCCTTCTATGGTTTCCACTATCTAATTTCTCTCCCTCCAAACGCAACTTAGCCACACATTTGCTGTCAGCTGCCAAAATATTGATTCCAACTAAGTGGAGAGATACATCTCCACCCACCATCCAGTTATGGTTTTCCAAAATACAACAGATTAATAGAGTGGAAGAGTTAGCAGGATGGGAGATGAAAAACAGAATACAGTATTTACAGATATGGCAGCCATGAATTGACTACCTAATTAAAGGGACTACCTAATTAACTATTCACTATTTAAGAAGATAAATAATATACTTCCGGTTCCAATTGTACTTAGGTTGGACACACGGACCACCAGGTTTGAAAGCGATCCACTATTGGTACAGACTTTACTTAAAGTTACATGTTTGTTCTTACTGTTTTCATATATCCTGGCAAAAACTCAGAAGAGGAGTCTCCTCGTTAAGTAACTGTGACATTCTATTACCATGTTTGAGTCTCCACACTTGAAGAAAAGCATTGTTTTAATAATACATCAACCACTTGTATACCAAGCTTTGTCTGTTTTCATAAGATTTACATTATCTGAGTGTTGCTACACTCTTTACATTGTGTATATGTTTTGTACTTGTTAACCCCTTCAACCCCGGGCCTGTTTTCACCTTCATACCCAGGCGATTTTTTGCAAATCTGACATGTGTCACTTTATGTGGTAATAACTTTGGAACGCTTTTACTTATCCAGGCCATTCTGAGATTGTTTTCTTGTGACACATTGTACTTCATGACAGTCATAAATGTGAGTCAATATATTTCACCCTTATTTATGAAAAAAATCCCACATTTACCAAAAATTTGGAAAAATTTGCAAATTTCCAAATTTCAATTTCTCTACTTTCAAAATACACAGTAATACCTCCAAAAATAGTTATTATTTTACATTCCCCATTTGTCTACTTTATGTTGGCATCATTTTGTAAATGTCATTTTACTTTTTTAGGACGTTACAGGGCTTAGAAGTTTAGAAGCCATTTTTCAAATTTTCACCAAATTTTCCAAAACCATTTTTTTAAGCACCAATTCAGATACAAAGTGATTTTGAGGGGCTTACATAATGAAACCCCCCATAAATGACCCCATTTTAGAAACTACACCCCTCAAGTTATAAAAAACTGCTGTTACAAACTTTGTTAACCCTTGAGGTGTGAGGTGAGGTGAAATTTCAAAATTTCACTTTTTTGGTAGATTATTCATGTTAATAATTTTTTTCTTGCAACACAGCAAGGGTTAACAGCAAACCAAACCTCAATATACATTACTCTGATTCTGCAGTTTACAGAAATACCCCATATGTGGTTGTAAACGTCTCTATGGGTTTGTGGCAGTGGTCAGAAAGAAAGGAGCGCCATATGGATTTTGGAGGCAGATTTTGCTAGAATAGTTTTTAGGCACCATTTTGTAATTGAGATACCCTGACGTACCCCTACAGTGGAAACCCTCAAAAAGTGACCCCATTTTGGAAACTACATCCTTCAAAGAATATATTAAGGGGGGTACTGGCCACTTTGGCCCCCTAAGCGTTTTACGGAATTTGGAAACACTTGGCTATGAAAATGAAAAGTTTCATTTCTTCCAATAAAATGTTGCTTTAGCCCCAAATTTTTCATTTTCACAAGAGGTAACAGGAGAAAAGCACCCCATAATTTGTTACCCATTTTCTCCTGAATACGGCAACATGCCATATGTGGTGGTAAACTGGTGTGGGGGCACATGGCAGGACTCAAAACAGAAGGAGCGCCACATGGATTTTGCAGAACAGATTTTGATGGATTGGTTTGCGGGAGCCACTGATTTTTTATTTTTTGAGTTATTGTCTTATGTGAGGGGCTCATTTTTTGCGGGACAAGATGACGGTTTGATTGGTACCATTTTGGGGTACATAAGACTTTTTGATCGCTTGGTATTACAGTTTTTGTGAGTCAAGGTGAAAACAAATAGCTGTTTTGGCATGGTTTTTTTAAATATTTTTTTACAACATTCACCTGGGGGGCTATCTCATGTAATATTTTTATAGAGCAGGTTGTTACGGATGCGACGATACCCAATATGTTTAACTTTTTTATTTTTGGAAAGTTTTACACATTAGATGCATTTTAGAACAGAATAAAATCTTTTTTTTGTGTTGCCATTTTCAAAGAGCCATATTTTTTTAAGTTTTCAGGCGATTGTCTCAGGTAGGGTATCGTTTTTGCAGGACAAGATGACGGTTTGATTGGTACCATTTTGGGGTAAATACACCTTTTTGATCGCCTGCTATTACACTTTTTGTGAGGCAAGAGTGAAAAAATGGTTGTTTTGGCATAGTTTTTATTTTTTATTTTTTGCAACATTCACCCGGGGGGCCATCTCATGTAATATTTTTATAGAGCAGGTTGTTACGGACGCGACGATACCCAATATGTCTAACTTTTTAATTTTTGGATAGTTTTACACATTAGATTTATTTTTTGAACAGAATAAAATCATTATTTTGTGTTGCCATTTTCAAAGAGCCATATTTTTTTAAGTTTTCAGGCGATTGTCTCAGGTAGGGTATCGTTTTTGCAGGACAAGATGACGGTTTGATTGGTACCATTTTGGGGTAAATACGCCTTTTTGATCGCCATGGTACCATTTTGGGGTAAATATGCCTTTTTGATCGTCTGCTATTACACTTTTTGTGAGGCAAAAAGGAAAAAATGTCTGTTTTGGCTTTGTTTTTTTTTAATTTTTTTACAGCATTCGCCTGGGGGGCCATCTCATGCAATATTTTTATAGAGCAGGTTGTTACGGACGCGGCAATACCCAATATGTGTATAATTTTTATTTTTGGAAAGTTTTACACATTAGATACATTTTTGAACAAAATAAAATATTTTTTGTGTTGCCATTTTCTGAGAGCCATATTTTTTTATTTTTCAGGCGATTGTCCTAGGTAGGGTCTCATTTTTTGCGGGACAAGATGACGGTTTGATTGGTACCATTTTGGGGTACATACGCTTTTTTGATCACCTGCTATTACACTTTTTGTAAGGGAAGGTGACCAAAAAGTGTCTGTTTTGGCACAGTTTTGTTTTTGCTTTTTTTTACTGCGTGCACCTGACGGGGTGGATCATGTGCTATTTTTATAGAGCCGGTCAATACGGACGCCGCGATACCTAATATGTCTATTTTTTTCACTATTTTTTTTTAAAAATTTTTATATTATTTTTTATATCACTTTTTTTTACTTTCTTATTTTACACTTTTTTTTGTCACTTTTGGGGGTCTGATACCCTTACAATGCATTACAATACTTCTGTATTATAATGCATTGGCTGGAAGTGTATTACTCAATGTAATACACTTCCAGCACACTGCCTGTGAGATCCAGGGGGCTGGATCTCACAGGCTTCCGTAGATAGCAGCCGGATGCCTAAGGAAGGCATCCAGCTGCTATCTAAGCCATCGGGTTCCCGTCACAGCAGCGCGGGGACCTGATGGCAACCCCTTCCGAACGCCCGCATCGCATGTGCCGCGATCAGCGCTGACCGCGGCACATGAAGGGTTAATGCGCCGGCATCTGTGTTTTCACTGATGCTGGCGCATTCCTCAGGGGTCCGGCACCTGGGCATAGCCGGACCCCCGACTCTGATCGGGCAGGCGCAGCTCCTGCACCCGCCCGATCAGCGCTCAATAATAGTATAGCGCTGGGCGTCTAGCAGCTTGCCGCAACGCCATACTATTACGGCGCTGGTCGCCAAGGGGTTAATCTACAATCAATAAAAAGAGATTACATTAAAAAAATCACAGACGGATGACTTGCTTTCTTCTGCTGACGCTGTATTATGTAGCCAGGAGTTAGACTCAGAGTGTTCCTCCTGCTCCACCATTCAGCTCCAGCAAAGCCCGTCATTTTCTGCCTCCTCTCTGCCTTCAGTGCTCCCTCCTAGTGGTGTGTCTACTGAGTTTTATCAAATAAAAGGCCACCGAACCCCACCGCAAAATCCGGCAGACATTGAGGAAAGCCTCCCTGATGATTTTTTAGAGAGCCGTCAGTTTTTGGACTGCCCGGAAGCGGAGGTTGGTGGGGAACAGCCAATATTGCAGTCAGACAAAAGTGGTGGGGAGTCTGATGTTGATGACTGTGTGTTAGACAGGGGGACCTGGGAGCCGGATCGAGCTGGTGAGGAAGATTTGATCTCCGAGGAGGAGGACAGTGGTAGTGGCAGCAACAGAGGACAGAGGCAAGGTAGGCCCATGCCTGCCTTGGGAACTAGTGAGACCCCAAGTAGGGTGGGGCCAGCATCAGGGTCTAAGCGAGCAAGGACTATGCCAAGCTTGGCCACCTCTGGAGGCCGAACGTCAGGTGTGTGGAAGTATTTCACCACTCTTCCAGGGGACATCAGCATGGCCACGTGCAATTTCTGTAAGCAGAAATTGAGCCATGGGAAAGTCTCAAATGTAGGGACCACTGCTCTGTGGAACCATCTGAAGCGGCGTCATGCCACAAATTTCTCTAACCAAGGTGGATTACAGCAACACATTAATTCTGAAGAGCTGGCTACTTCTCCCGGGGTCCCTTGCGTCAGGCAGCCCGCATCCAGGGGTGTAACTAGTACATACATGTCCTCGTCGTCAACCGTGTGCGTTTCTCCACCTTCTCTTACTCGTCAGCCATCCATGGTCGAGTGCGTGACCAGGAAGCAAGTTTACGCAACCAGCAATCCCAGAGTGCGCAAACTTAATTTTCACCTGACCAAGTTGCTGGCTGTGCAGTCTCTTCTGTACAATTTAGTTGATTGTACAGCTTTTAGGGAGCTGATGGCTTGCGCTCAGCCAAGCTGGCAGATCCCTAGCCGGCATTACTTTTCAAATAAAGCCATCCCCGCCCTTTAATCGCACGTGGTGGACAACATAGGATGCTCCCTGCAGCTGTTCCTCTGCAGCACCGTGCACATCACGGTCGACACCTGGAGCAGTGCGCATGGCCAGGGGAAATACATGTCCTTTACGGCCCACTGGCTGAATGTTTTTAGTGGCAGCGAGGCAGCAACCCCCCAGCAACAGGGCCAATTGCTTTTGGCACCTCCACGCAGTTTCCAGCCAGGATTGCAGATCACCACACACCTATCCTCTCCCTCCTCCACCTCCACGGGCAGTCCGCCTGCTGGAGCATCAGGGCAGAGAGTTGACCCCCTCCTTCCTTTTAGATGTGCCAGGTTAAATGCTGCAATGCTGTGTTAGACTTAATCTGTCTAGGCAACACCAGCCACACAGGCCAGCGCTTGCTGCATCACATCAAGCAGCAAATTGCAGGCTGGCTGTTTCCTCGCCAGCTGCAAGTGGGCAAGGTCGTGAGTGACAACGGGACAAATATAGTGGCAGCGCTGAACCTGGGGCAATTCACGCATGCTCCCTGTATGGCACATGTACTAAATCTTGTGGTTCAGAGATTTCTGAAAACATTTACTGGCCTGCGCACAGTGCTGCAAAGTCATGGAAGCTTTGCACTCATTTGAGTCACTCTAATATTTTCCGCTACGCTCTGCTGGACTTGCAATGGTAAAACGGTCTTCCGCCACACCGGTTGATAGGTGACGTGTGAACTTGGTGTAATTCCACGCTTCACATGTTGCAGTGTCTCCTTGAGCAGGAGAGAGCAGTGGATGACTTTGTCCAGCAGCACCCAGAATCGTCGACCATAGGGAGCAGGTGAGACTTAGATTTCAGTCAGTGGAGGCTAGTCAGAGATGCCTGCAGTGTGCTGAAGTCTTTTGAAGAAGCCACTAAATTGGTCAACCGGGACAGCTGCGGTCTGAATAACATTGTTTAGCTAATATTTGTCCTTGAAAAGACAGTGTCGCTCATGCAGCAGGGGGCAATGGGGGGAGGAAATCCTGCACATCTCTCTGCACGCCATGCTGTCAGTGTTGGGAAGCCAGTTCCATAGAGGTGCAGGAAGAGGATGAGGATGAGGAGCTTCAGGTAGAGGAGGAGGAGGGGGAAGAGGAGGAGTTTGATGATGCCAGGAGGAGGAGGAGACAAAGTTGGAGGAGCTGGATAATGACACCTTCAGGCACACTCAAGTGTCTCAGAGAGAGGCTGAGATGGAAAGAACTGGCTCTTCGGGCACGCTGGCCAGGATGGCGAGCTGTATGCTCACATGCTTACGCACTGACAGGCGTATCCTAAAAATAAGGCAGACTGACGAATACTGGCTTGTGATGCTTCTGGACCCGTGGTATCACTCCAACATGGGGGATGGTTTTCCTCCCCAGGAACGGGAGGCGAAATTAGCTTCATACCGGGAGAAGCTATGTACTAACCTGGCCACAGCTTTCAGCCAGCCCCAGCCTGCTGCCAGCGTCTCTGAAAGGGAAGCCCGGCAGAGTCACCCACCTCCTGCCACAACCAGCAGCAGCCAGTTAAGCCCCATGACTATGATGGAAAAAAAATTCAGCCTCCCAACAGCCACAGCCAAGTGAGAAGGCCCAGTCCACCCGCCTCAATGATAAGGTTCAGGCTTACCTGCAGTCTGGCTCGCAAAGCCTCTTATCAGACCCCCGGTACTTCTGGGCAGCCAGAATACAACAGTGGCCGGAACTTGCTCACTATGCACTAGGGATTCTTTCCTGCCCAGCCTCAAGTGTTATGTCAGAGAGGGTTTTTAGCGCCACTGGGGGGGTGGTGGCACCCAAACAGACCAAACTGTCACCTGGCAGTGTCCAAAAAAAAACCCTTTATAAAAACGAATCAAGGCTGGATTACCCCCTATTTTCACTCTCCTCTTGCTGAGGCAGATGATTAGATCAGTTTACCAAAAAAGAATAAATGGGGAGACTAAATATAACCAAATACTTTATTTCTTTTCATCAGCTAAAACACGTACATAAAATGCATAAATAGTACAAACACCAATTAATTGATGGTGGCATAGTTACACATCAGGTATACTTAATAAAACAGGACGGTAGAGAAAAGTAGTATACATAATCATATATCCCTGGGTACCACCATCCCCTTTCCCCAACAGGTCAACAGTCACAGTATCAATAGCAATGTAGGTATGTATATATATATATATATATATATATATATATATATATATATATATATACAAGGACACCGTGGGGAGGCAATCACATATGAACCATATAGAAATATATCAATGAGTGCCCACAGGGAAATAAACACCAGTACCATCCTACCTTCTCCACTGACCCGTACCCCGACGCGCGTTTCTGTACTGCTTCATCAGGAGGTAAATGTTGTATGCCCATAAGGCCCTATTTATACCACTTTCAGATTTCATAACACATGTGCCTCTCATTACCATAGTATATGTGCCAAAATTAGTGCCAGGTACGTATACCGGAAGTGGCGCACCGGAAATGATGTATCGATATTACATACATCTATTTGCCAATTTTAAAATACTTAAATCAATACTTCTTCATAATCCAAATTGCCACTATAATCTTTTCTAGTCCCTCATCTTGATCCTACTAAAATATTACAAATACTACCGCAACCTCTATCACGGAGCCGGAAGTGACGTCCCCAAGCTGGTAACTGCGTTTCAAGCTGGAACGCACATCAATAGACCACACCGGATATCCGGGGAAAAAAGGTATGTGCTGCTAAATGATGGTACACTAGCCCGGCTACCGCAGCACACCGTAGGAAATGGAATAGTGCGTTCCACTCTGAAACGCACACCGGTGTTTAGAATTCAGAGTTCAGGGAATGTGACAGTATGCCAATCTAATATAATATACCCTTAATTAATCCTTTTGTGATAACCATCTCATATTAAATATGCAAACCAAATAAATTCATCACTTCAAAATTCATACTATTATTACCAAAAAGTGCAAAAATGTGACACACACATGAAGTGCCCCACCAAAGTGCCAAAGTGCCAAGTGCCAAATTAATAAAGTGACCAAGATTTACAAGACCACACCCTAAGTGTAAACAATATCATAAACTAATAAATAATACCCCAAAATTATCCCTGTTGATGACAAAATAACAGTGTTGCACAAAATATACATCCAAATTGTACAATCTCATACAAATTAATAAAATTATATTATTGTGTGGACATACAATATATATCTCATAAATAGAACAATATTTCATTATATACAACTGATAAATATGTTAATTGTTCCACAAACCAATACATAATACTAGAGATGAGCGAGCACTAAAATGCTCGGGTGCTCGTTATTCAAGTCGAACTTTTCCCGATGCTCGGGTGCTCGTTTCGAATAACGAACCCCATTGAAGTCAATGGGAGACTCGAGCATTTTTTGCAGGGGACCAAGGCTCTGCCTAGGGAAGGCTGGGTGAAAACCTGGAAACCTCAGAAAATGATGGAAACAACACGGAAATGGAAAGGAAACAGCAGGGGCAGCATGCATGGATGCCTATGAGGCTGCCTAATCCCACCATTACCCCAAATTCTCAGGCAACAGCCTGGTGGTTAACCTCATGGCACTTGTGCTCACCCAGACCAAGAAAGGCGAG